>JAJMSE010000059.1:0-67816 GCA_030558305.1 Pichia phayaonensis
CCTTATTTGATATACTTGGCTTTTTATACTTATAACTATTTTATCTATCTCTTATGATAATCTTAATCTTTAATCTTATTATTATTAATATAAACAGGTGTTGTTTTAGTTAAGGTTTGCCCAATTATAGCGTTATTATTAGATCTCATTTGTATCGCAAATCAGTTGTTATTAAATATAATTAGAAATTATTACAAACCGAAATTATAAAAATTAATTTTTATAAGAGGCTCTATAGTATAAATAACTGTAGAGAAATAAAAAAACCAGATCAATCAAAGAATTGAAATTCAAAACAACCAAAATGGACAGTGAAGGAAATATATTCATTGGCGATGTCCTAGTGAGGCGAATCCGGGAAGCCAGTGAAAGAGTTGCTCAATTGAAAGCAGATGCTGAAACAAGCAAAAGGGAGCTTCAATTAAACGCCAATGGGTTGCAGACTTGAAGGTTGAGCAGAACCACAGGATTCAAGAGATACATGTTCGAGGTAATCATACAATTGATTCATTGCTTAATCAACAGGTTGAAGAGGTAAGAAGGTTAGAAGCTGCAAATAATGATGAGATGGAAAGTGTAGAATCTGAAGGTACAAGAATCAAACAAAACATTCAAAGATTTGCGACACAAATGAGATCTGATAATAGCGATATAACTGGGTGAATCTTACGTCTAAACAAGTACACCTGGTTTCATAATAATAGTAAGATTACCATAAGAGTATTATATATATAAGTTATAAAGATGTAAAGAAAAGAAATGTGTTATGGTTAATAAGGCGGCTCATCGTGCAGCTCATCGTTCAGCTCATCGTAGGGTAACAAGAACAGCATAAGATATTACTAGTGTACTGATGTTTTCCAAATTATTAAAATAAACGAATATGATGAGCACGTTGGAGATAATCGATGCGCAATCTCGCTCGGCGGTATGGATCTATTAGAAGATCACAAAAAACTCGGACACCATTTCTCATTACCGAATTACCGCGGGCGGCTCATTAATAATTACCCCTTACAGTATTCTATTTATAAATATGTGGAGAAATTAAATTGTTTTGTCACAGTGAGTATACCATTATTATATCCGAACAAGAATATATATATATATATACATACCTATTCATGTATAAATATATATAGATAAAAAATGTTGCTCACAGATATAGTACATGTAACCTGTTGCTTAGATATAATATTTCGCTTATGTAGAGTGTATATAATATAGACGCACTAGGTCACGATGGGTCGTTTATTTTCACTATCGGTGATAACGTGCACCGTTGTGCGGAGTCACCAGGGTCGCAAAACAAAGAAAACGAACGGGATGCGAAAACATGATGTTGGGAAGGTGCAGCGCAGTTAGAAAAAAAAGCCACAATACTGAGATGGGAAAGGTGATCTTCGATATAAAAATAGTGGATAGAGCAGTTGCGGCAGTTGGGGCGCGCCTATCACCCAATTCTCGTTTTCGTTCAATTTCCGTTTTTTTTCCTATTTAAAAAAGCATGTGCCCAGTTTTTTTCTTCTCAAAAAATTTTTTTTAATCTGTTACTGTTTCTCCTTTTATCTGTTTTTCTTTCCTCTTCCTTTCTTTCTTTTCTTTTGTTTATCTACGGATAACCTGTTATATCGGTGGCACCAACATGTCAAAGCAGTTGGTCGAAACCTCCAACACTTCTTCCACCCCATTATTAGTCTGTGCTTCCATTTCCACTTCTTCTTCCGCTTCTACCGCCATTTCTATACCGAATTTACTCGATATACTAAATGATAAAGTAGATCCTGATTCCAAATTCTCAAAAATTAATTTCTTGACGTTTCTGATAGAAAAACACTGTATTGAAAACTATGAATTCTTAACCCAACTCAATTCAATTTTACTCAACTATGAATTTTACAGCAAATATAATTCTACTTCAGAATGGTTTGAAGTTTATAGCAAATATATTGAAAATGGTGTTATAAACTTAAGAGCTGATTTGGTTGCTAACCTATCAAAGATGAAATTACCATGTATTAAAACTTTGAGGAAAATTGAAAAAGTTATAATAAATTATTTATTGGATTCATATTACGAATTTATTAACTACAATGGAGTTATTGAAGTTATTGAAGTTAGTAATGATGATCTATCAGATGAAACTTCCACGGATTATTCCTCGATTTGCAATGCCAGTGCTTCCGAATGTAGTTTATCTTCAACCGGAAATAAAGTTGACAGAAACTGTCTGCCTGACCCTAATCTAGAACTACAATCCATAAGCCAGCCCACGCCAAATACTTCGTCGTCCGAACTGAGCTCATGTCATACTGTACATTCTACAACAACTGCAATCACAACATCTCCTCCTCTTTCTCCTCCCAATCCTCCTGCAGCTGAAACACCAGCCACCCCATCCCCATTTACCCGATCCTGGTCTGACAAACTCAAGTCCACAACCAACAAGTTCAAGTGGAAAAGAAGAACTTCCTACTAACTACACAAGCCACATTATCATTGTTAACCAATCATCTTGCTACTAGCGCACATATTCCCACTTTATAGACGGCCCTTTATAGAATTACTGCTAAATTAATATAAATCTTACTAAACATTGACTTCCCCACTTCCCGCACGGACTTCGGATCCTCTTCCCCCCTTCTACTCCCCGTTTTTACCCCCTTTTACCCCCCACTAATTTCTGCCACTTTCCTCCCCACCCACTTTGCCCCCGCCCACTTTTCTCCCACTGACTTTTCCCCCGCCATCTCATCTCATCATTGTGGAGTTATCGATACATCGCTCCTGCCACGTTCTTTCTATAAATATCAGGTCATGTATCGAACTTGTAGCTGGATCTAGTAAAGTAAACCCTAAAAAAATTCCTTGTTCATTGGATTAAAATTCAAATCCACCCCTCAAAATTAATTACACAGAAGAAAACTCACACTTTCTAGATCCATCACACTATCAGCCAACTATGTCGAAGCAATCTTACTACTGTCCTTACGATAACGAAACTAAAATCGTACGTTTACCTGATGAAACAGATAATTTATACACCCAAGTAATCAACAATTACTCCAAAGAAGCAACAATTCATGCATCATCAACTCCAGCAAATCCATCTAAAGTTTTCAAGTTTTGTAAATGTAAAACAACTGACGTTTCAAAATTAAGAGAATCAAAGGAATTAAAGCCTCATTATTCAAACTCCAATATTTTCTACAAGGCTAAAGATATTTGGGAATTTGATAATATTGGAGTTTCAAAACCACCATCAGATTTAAAAGAACCTGAAATTTTCACTTTAAAGGCAATAGCTGATGGTGAAGTCCATAATTTTGCGGTTATTAGATACTTAGTTTGTGGTCATTGTGATAGAGGTGCTTTTGGTTTTGGTGGTTACTTAATGGATTTAGAAGAATTAAATAAAAGAATTGAAGTTGGCTTTGATTTAAGCTCCGTCAATCCTAATGAATTGGTTTACTTCTTTTACTTATAAGTTTATTTCTTTCACTTGTTATAAGCTTATTTCTCCATTCCTTGTCTCTTCTTCCTTATCTCTTTATTTCTTTCTTAATTTGTTTTATTTTAGTTTTTCTTCTTTTGATGATCTATGATATATGATATATGGTCTATAATGATGATATATGATATATGATATGATCTTTAAGCTTAATTTAAATTTTGATGTCAATTTTGATTTTTAATTTTCCAACTTTTTAATGTTATAATTTATAATTTTATGATTCAACAACTAATTAATTTGCAATGGATTGCAGAATTACCATATCGCCACTACATCCCACTCTATTTGTTACGGCTGGAAAACCTGCCATACCCCATATTTTTCGATAACGGAGTGACGGTGTAGCGGCATTTTATTTTTTTTCTTGGTGTTTACCGATATACACAAACGTATGAGATATTCTCAAATTTGTCCAAATTACGCCATTCTAGACCCGATGAAGAGCCATCTTACAAATACTCATCTATATACATCTAAATAATAACTTATCTTTGAAGACAATATTAATTACAAAATGGTTATTCTTTCTTCTATTTTTATTTTTTTTCTTCTTTTGGCATTGTTTCGGTTTTTTCAATAGAATAATAAATTTGAATTAATAAATTTTTATACAGAAAGAAAAATAATTATACAACACTTTCTTTCCCAAACGTTAAAAATTTGAAAAACACATTAATTAAAAATAAATAATAATAAGTAAGTAAACCTCATCACAATTATTGTTGTAATTGCTTCATTCTGTTTAATGCAGAACCAGCCTTGAACCATTCAATTTGTTCTTCATTGAAGGTGTGGGTTAATTGACATTCCCAAGCTGCACCTTCCTTTGGATGAACAACCATGGTGATATCCTTACCTGGTGCGAATTCTGCTAAACCAACAATATCAATTTCATCATCTGGGTTAATCTTATCGTAATCTGCATTATCCTTGAAGTTTAATGCTAATAAACCTTGCTTCTTTAAGTTAGTTTCGTGAATTCTTGCAAAAGATTTGGTAATAATTGCGAAACCACCTAAGTATCTTGGTTCTAAAGCTGCATGTTCTCTTGATGAACCTTCACCAAAGTTTTCATCACCAATAACAACCCACTTGTGGCCGTTATCTCTGTACCAACCTGCAGTATCTGGAACACCACCCCAAGCACCGTTGTAGTGGTTTTGAATAGTGTTTGCCTTACCGTTAACAATGTTGATTGCACCAATCATATAGTTGTTTGAAATGTTTTGTAAGTGACCTCTGTACTTTAACCATGGACCTGCCATTGAAATATGATCAGTGGTGGTCTTACCTAAAGCCTTGATTAAAATTGGCATCTTGAGGGAATCCTTACCATCCCAAGCCTTGAATGGAGTTAATTTTTGTAATCTGTCAGAAGTAGGAGCAATTTGAACACTAACAGATGATCTGTCAGCTGGTGGTGCTTGGTAGGTGTTTTCACCTGCATCGTAACCCTTTGCTGGTAAACCTTCACCATGTGGTGGCTTTAATAAGAATTCATTTCCGTTAGCATCCTTTAATTTATCAGTTAATGGGTTGAATCTTAAATCACCTGCAATTGCATATGCAACAACCATTTCTGGTGATGCAACGAATGCGTGAGTTGCTGGGTTACCATCATTTCTTGCAGTGAAATTTCTGTTGAATGAGGAAACAATAGTGTTCTTGTCACCCTTCTTGATATCTTGTCTATCCCATTGACCAATACATGGACCACATGCATTAGCTAAAACGGAACCACCGAAATCTTGGAAAGTCTTTAAGAAACCATCTCTTTCAATAGTTGCTCTAACTTGTTCAGAACCAGGAGTAACAGTGAATAAGGTCTTTGCTGATAAACCGTGTGCCTTTGCATCTTCAATAATAGAAGCTGCTCTGGACATATCTTCGTAAGAGGAGTTGGTACATGAACCGATTAAACCAACCTTAACTTCAGTTGGCCAGCCCTTTGCTGGTGCAACTTCCTTCATCTTGGAGATTGGAGTAGCAAGATCTGGGGTGAATGGACCGTTGACGTGTGGTTCTAAAGTGTTTAAGTCAATTTCAATAACTTGATCATATTCAGCACCTTCATCAGCAGATAAGAAGTCCTTCTTGTATAATTTAGCAAATTCTGCGATTTCAGATCTTTCAGTTGCTTCTAAGTACTTAACCATAGATTCGTTGAATGGGAAAACAGAGGTAGTTGCACCAATTTCAGCACCCATATTACAGATAGTTGCCATACCAGTACATGAGAAAGTATCAACACCATCACCGAAATATTCAATAATAGCACCAGTACCACCCTTGACGGTGGTAATACCAGCTAACTTAAGGATAATATCCTTTGGAGAAGTCCAACCAGACATCTTACCGGTTAACTTAACACCAATAATCTTTGGAGCCTTTAATTCCCATGGGAAACCAGCTAAAACATCGACAGCATCAGCACCACCAACACCAATAGCTAATTGACCTAAACCACCAGCATTTGGAGTGTGGGAATCAGTACCAATTAATAAAGCACCTGGGAAAGCATAGTTTTCTAAAACAATTTGGTGAATAATACCAGATCCTGGCTTCCAGAAACCAATGTTGTACTTAGCACAAGCAGAACCTAAGAAATCGTAAACTTCTTTGTTTAAGGAAATTGCTCTTGCTAAATCTTCTGGACCAGATTTTTGTGCTTGAATTAAATGGTCACAGTGGACAGTTGCTGGAGTAGCAACAGATGGCATACCTGCGGACATGAATTGTAAGATTGCCATTTGAGCAGTAGCATCTTGACATGCAACTCTGTCAGGTCTTAATTTTAAGTAAGAAACACCTCTTTCAATTTCTTGAGACTCTGGCTTATCTAAATGGGAGTATAAGATCTTTTCAGCATAAGTTAAAGGTCTGTTTAATCTTGCCTTAACAATTTCTAAGTTTTTAACGTTTTGCTTGTAGTTAATGAAGGTGTGATCTTCATGGTTGTTCATGTGAACCTTAGAATCCCTGGTTAAACC
The DNA here is from genome assembly GCA_030558305.1 of Pichia phayaonensis. Classification (NCBI taxonomy): domain Eukaryota; kingdom Fungi; phylum Ascomycota; class Pichiomycetes; order Pichiales; family Pichiaceae; genus Pichia; species Pichia phayaonensis. Next base: position 6,505 of record JAJMSE010000059.1, read on the forward strand.
GGAAACGGTTGCGAAACCACGAGTTCTTGAAACTCTTGCGATTGATCTTGCAGATAACATTATTAACAAATAAGAATCTTACAGAAAGAAGCTGAAACAAAAGGGAAAAGAAAGGAAGGGAGAGAAGAGAATGTTTAAACAAAACCAAAGACAATCAAATAAATGTAATCACGGAAACACCTGTGGTTATAAATTGGAAATTGGCAGCTCGAACTTCGAGGAAATCTGAGATCATGAAAATAAGGGACAGACATTTTCATCGGAGCCGTAGAAATTGAAATTTTCGACCACTTAGAGAAAAGTATTTGGTCAGCACAAAATGGATGTTTACTTGGGTACAACGGGGGTTATTTTGAACAGGGAAAAAGATGCATTGTATCTACATGACTGTGGGTATCTATCTAGTATATTTGCAGCTATACTGGGATAACGTGGCCCCTGCTACAGCAGGAAAGGACACAACAGCTCTAAAGCCGAGCTCGGCTTACGACGAGCGAGACGCGCAAAAGGACAGAATCTTACGTAAAAGACTTTGGCACGCTTCTCATTTGTCGGCAAACAGGAGCTTTTTTTATTTTTTCGCCACGAGGGAGAATGGAAAAGGGAGGCGAGAGGTGGAAACGACGTGGGCCAGACGCAGAGAGTGATCACACACATTCGAGCAGGGATCACCGATTTCCGGTTTACCGCCCACTCTGAGACTTTGTCGCAGCGACGCGTCGATGTCTGAGGGCAAGATGTTTATTTTCTCTTTTTTCTCTTTTTTATATTGCCTCCTCCGTTTCTTCCGGAGTTGCTCGATTCTGAAGTCCATCAGTTGATTTCGAGCCTTCACGTTCTGAGGGGTTTTTGGACGCATTGTGCAAAAAACGTAATTCAACAAGGTGCCACAACCATACACCCACATATAAATCTACTCACTAGCCTAGTAATTGGAACAAGCTACTAGTAAAAAAACAGAAGGAAAGCAAGAAAGAACAAAAGCTTCTTGCTGGTATCTAGAAGCTTCTGGAAGCTTCACATTCCTCTGTCTTACGTAAACAATTCCACTAATCGCTTCTAGATGATTCCACAATAATCCCGTTCTCAACCTAAAGCGTGTGGATTATCTGTAAAATATCGTTACACTCTGCGAATCACTGATCACCGGTCACTCACAATTGGTTTATAAATAAGCACACCGGTAGCTCCCTTTCTTCCTTTTTGCAATTGCCTCAATCTTCTCCTATTTTTCCCTTTCTTTATTATACAAACAAACTAAATTTAACTTATTATAAAAAACATATTATATCATGGATAGTACACAATTTACTGATAGAGCATTAGAAATTGTTCAAAATGCTCAAAAATTATGTCAACAAAACTCAAATGTCCAAATTGTACCACTTCATTTCTTAGCTGCAATGATTCCTGAAAATGAAAGTCAACCAATCTATTTGAAGACAATTATTGAAGGTTCAAGATATGAGTGGGAACCAGTTAAAAGATTAATTAACGCAACCCTTTTGAAATTATCATCAACTTCTGGTTCAAATATTGAACCTGGTATGTCTGCATCTGCTGCAAGTATAATTAACAATGCCGACAAAATCAAGAAAATTCAAAAAGATTCCTATATTGGACAAGATCATATTTTAAGCGCTTTATTAGATGATTCATCAATTCAAACATTATTCAAATCTTTAAGTATTAAAGTTGATACCTTAAAGCAACAAATTTTAAATTTACGAGGTAATCAAAGAATTGATTCAAGACAAGCTGATTCTTCTGAAGAATATGAATTTTTATCAAAATACGCAATTGATTTAACTGAACAAGCATTACAAGGTAAAATTGATCCAGTTATTGGTAGAGAAGAAGAAATTAGAAGAGCAATTAGAATTTTATCAAGAAGAGCAAAATCAAATCCTTGTCTGATTGGTGATCCTGGTGTGGGTAAAACTTCCATTGTCGAAGGTGTTGCTCAAAGAATTATTAATAATGATGTCCCATCAGTTTTACAACATTGTAAATTATATTCATTAGATTTAGGTGCTTTAAAGGCAGGTGCTAAATATCAAGGTGAATTTGAAGAAAGAATTAAAGGTGTTTTAAATGATATTGAACAATCAAAGACAATGATTATTTTATTCATTGATGAAATTCATATGCTTATGGGTGATGGTAAAGCAGATGCTGCTAATTTATTAAAGCCTGCTTTAGCAAGAGGTCATTTCCATTGTATTGGTGCAACTACAGTTTCTGAATATAGAAAATACATTGAAAAAGATGGTGCATTTGAAAGAAGATTCCAAAGAATTGATGTTAAAGAACCAACTGTTGCTGAAACTGTTGCAATTTTAAGAGGTTTACAACAAAGATATGAAATTCATCATGGTGTTAGAATTTTAGATTCTGCTTTAGTTGCTGCTTCTCAATTAGCTTCAAGATATTTAACTTATAGAAAGATGCCTGATTCTGCTGTTGATTTAATTGATGAAACTGCTGCTGGTGTTGCGGTTGCAAGAGACTCAAAGCCTGAAGAATTAGATTCATTAGAAAGAAAATTAGATCTATTAGAAGTTGAAATCAATGCTTTAGAAAGAGATAAGGATGCTGATGATTCAACCAAGGATAGATTAAAGCAAGCTTATAAGAATAAACAAGAATTAGAAGAAGAATTACAACCATTAAGAGAAAAATACTCACAAGAAAGAGCTGGTCATGAAGAATTAACGGCTGCAAAGAGAAAATTAGATGAATTGGAAATCAAAGCACAGGATGCTGCAAGAAGACATGATACTGCAACTGTTGCAGATTTAAGAATGTTTGCAATTCCTGATCTTGAAACAAGAATTGAACAATTAGAAAGGGATGTTGAACAAGAAGAACAATCTGCTGAATTCTTAGTTAAGAATGTTGTTGGTCCTGATCAAGTTGCTGAAACTGCTGCAAGATTAACTGGTATTCCTGTTTCCAAATTAACTCAAGCTGAAAATGCAAAATTAATCAACATGGAAAGAGAATTATCAAGTGCTGTTGTTGGTCAAGGTGAAGCTGTTAAGGCTGTCTCTAATGCAATCAGATTATCAAGATCTGGTTTATCAAATCCAAATCAACCATCCTCATTTTTATTTTTAGGTTTATCTGGTTCAGGTAAAACCGAATTAGCAAAAAAATTAGCTGGTTTCTTATTTGCTGATGAAAATGCAATGATTAGAATTGATTGCTCTGAATTAATGGAAAAACACTCAGTTTCAAAGTTAATTGGTACAACTGCAGGTTATATTGGATTTGAAGAAGGTGGTATGTTAACAAATCAATTGCTGAGAAAGCCTTATTCAGTCATTTTATTTGATGAAGTCGAAAAGGCAGCACCTGAAGTCTTAAATATCTTATTACAGTTATTAGATGATGGTAGAATTACTGCAGCAAATGGTACCCCTGTCAATTGTTCAAATGCAATTGTTATTATGACATCTAATTTAGGTGCACAATTCATCAATCAAGCAAAAGTTAACAAGATTACACCAGAAATTAAAGAACAAGTTATGAATGTTGTTAGAGGTCACTTCCGTCCAGAATTTTTAAATAGAATTTCAGCAACGGTTGTATTCAACAAATTATCAAGACATGCAATTTCAAAGATTATTAATATCAGATTAAATGAATTAGAAAAGAGATTTGAATTAAATGGTAAACATTTTGCATTGAAATTGGATGATTTAGCTCTGAACTACATCTGTAAGCATGGTTACTCGCCAGATTTAGGTGCAAGACCATTAAACAGATTAATTACCAATAGTATTTTAAATCCTTTAGCTGTTATGAGCTTAAATGGTCAAATCCAAGATAAAGAAGATATTCATATTACTGTCGATGGTAAAGGTTTAAAGGTTGTTCCAAACCATGCACCAACTGGTGAAGGTATGGATGTTGATGCTGTTGAAAACTGGACTGATGATGCAGATGATGATAATGATTATATGGATGGTGATGTTGATTTAGATTAATCCTAATATTAATCTTTCTTGTATACTTAATTTTTTATAACTATTATTAATGAATTTGATTTTTTAAATTTTGATTGTAGTTGCAATTTGTTTATTGAAATCAACAATGAATTCATAAATAAAAGCAGTTAGTTACTTAGAACATTAAAAACATTGTGTAAATTTTAGAATTAAAACATAAAATGACATTTACAGAGATACTGTTAAAAAGGACGGTTTCTTAGTGGCATTTTTTTTATAGCTCACTCATTTGTTAATTATATCGAATAATTGTAGTCTGAGGAACTTTTGTATCATTTTACTATTTTCTGACTGTTTTCCTTGAATTTTCCATATATATATTAGTCATACTCCTACTAAATACCCGCAATTGTACCTTAATATCTTCTTTGTCAAATGATCTTTATATTAAACAATATAGTTACATCAGAAGGAACCACAAGAACCTTTAAAAAATCACGACAACTTATTTGTTGTAAACTGTTTTATATTTATCTTAGGTTTTATGCCATTAAAACTGGGAATAACAAATAGAACAAAACTTTTCTGTGATATTGTGGTATGAATATTGGGTTTTATAAACAAAAATGGATAGTTAGAGTTTTTTATGTTCTATAATAAATAATTTGGATTAAAGATGTGAAATCTTCGGAGTTTTTTTCGTAGAGCAATAGAACTACCCGCATCTCTTCTTTTACAATAAATGTACTTTGATTATAGCAAGAGCTTCTATTTATGCTAGTTTTACGCATTTTGTGAAGAGAATGAATAATATGGTATTATGCGTTATCCCAGCTTCACATATAAACGTATAGATGAATAAATACAAAGAATATAACGTTTTGCGAAAAGCTAGTTACTAAACTTTTTTCCCTCATCTTCATTTAGTTTCTAAACGAGTTGCTAAAAGCGTATAAGTTATAACTTTTCTTTTAAGCCTACTCTCTCTCACTCTCTATATATTTAAATAAACATTAAGCCTATCCTATGTAATGTTCCTCGCTCACGACATAATCAGACAGAATTTCAGACGTCAACTAGCCCTGCGCGATATGGCACATGCGAGATTTGAGCATGATTAGGTCTGTCAATTGTAGGAATGGTTTTTATTTCACGCCATAATTCTGTTTTGAATACGTAAAACATTTTTATTGGATCAATATATTAGGATAATAGATATTTAATAATAGAATTATTCTCTATTAAAAGATGCAATATTTTGGTAGGGCAATTGGATCGGTTTCAAAAACTTGGAATTCAATTAATCCAGCAACGCTATCAGGTGCAATTGATGTGATTGTTGTTGAAAATGAAAAGGGTGAAATGCATTGTTCACCATTTCATGTAAGATTTGGTAAATTTCAATTACTGAGACCATCACAAAAAAAAGTTAAGGTTATAGTTAATGGAGAAGTTACTGACATCCCAATGAAATTAAATGATGAGGGTGAAGCATTTTTTGTCTTTGAAACTGATGGATATGTTCCAAAGCATTTACAAACATCTCCCGTCATTAGTGCTGCTAGTTCACCAGGAGGTTCACCAAGAATTCCATTGGATATTGCACCCAATGAAGAGTTAGAATATTTAGATATTGGTGAAGGCGTTTCAGACACTAATTTGAGTTTGCCTGATAAAAAATCTAAGAATGAGAAAAACGAAGAAGAAGGAAAAGAAGGAGAAGGGCAGGAAGGAGAAGGAGAGGGAAAAGAAGTAGAATCATCACCAATTATTTCACCAGTCCCAACAACAACCACAACCACAAAACTTAACGATGGGTTAGGTAATATGTCACCAATTGACAGGGCCAAAAGTATTACAATGAAATTAAATATTCCATCAAAAGTTGAGGCTAATGGTGATATTTTGTTAGATATGCATGGTTATAAATCAGACAAAAAGGATATTCATGATACCGCTTTATTAGTTAAACAGTTATTACAAGAAGAGTTTGGTGATGATGTTGATGTTAAATCGATGATGAACAAAGATTTGGAAGGTAATATTAGAATTTTAACCTCTGAGTCAACTTTTAATGATTCGTTTAATTCATCTGTTAATAATTCATCCACAACATCAAATGAAAACATTAATGAACCTGCCAAGAATCTTGGATTACCACTACCAAGTGAAAAATTTTCAACAGATGATTTGGTTGATAATTCCGATTTTGATAAATCAAAATCACAAAGTAGTTCAGTTTCATCCCTAAGTAGTGATCCAAACAATGCTATTAAAAACAAAGATGTCCATTTTAAAACATTAAGATTATCAAATGAACAATTAAAGTGTCTATCATTAAATTACGGAGAAAATGATATAACATATAGTGTTAATGAAGGTAAATCGATTATCACATGTAAGTTATTTTTATGGAAAAGATCAACACCAATTGTTATTTCGGATATTGATGGTACAATCACAAGATCAGATGCATTAGGTCATGTTTTAACAATGTTAGGTAGAGATTGGACACATGATGGGGTTGCCAAATTATTTGAAGATATTGAATTTAATGGATATAATATAATGTATCTTACGGCAAGATCAGTTGGATTGGCAGATACCACAAGATCATATTTACAGGGTGTTGAACAAAATGGATATAAATTACCAATGGGTCCAGTTATTTTATCACCAGATAGGACGATTGCTGCATTAAGAAGAGAAATTGTTTTGAAGCAGCCAGAAGTTTTTAAAATGGCATGTTTAAATGATATTAGAACGTTATATTACCCTAATCAAACAAATCCTTTAGATCATCATTTAGCATACGATTTTGATGAAGAAGGAGCTGAATCTGGATATGGAGACGAAGTGAGTGAAGTATCCCGAGAAAAGCCTGGAAACGAAGAAGATAACCAAATAAATGAAAATAATGAGGTAGTTTCCGATATTGACAGTGATGAATTTACAGATATAAATACCAATACAAATGCGTTTTCAATTACAAATAAATCATCTGAGAAAAATCTGGTCAATGGGTTAGGAGTAAATGATCCTAATATGGAATCGATTGTTGATGAAACCAACACCCCGTTTTATGCAGGATTTGGAAATAGAATTACAGATGCAATTAGTTATAGAAGTGTTGGAGTTCCATCATCAAGAATTTTTACAATTAACCCAGATGGAGATGTTAAGATGGAGTTACTAGAGATGGCTGGATACAAATGTAGTTATGTTTCAATTCTTGAATTAGTTGATCAATTTTTCCCACCTGTTGATATTCAAGTCGACAAAGAGTACAATAGCGCTAACGATATCAATGGCAGCAATAATACAATGAGTAATGCAAGGAATAAGTATACAGATTTTAATTATTGGAGGAGCCCAGATATTGACTTATCATTAATTAGTGACAGTGAAGATGAGGCCTTCAAGGATGGTAAGATTGGAAATAACAATGTCAATAATGCAAATAGTTTTATAATCGAGACTAACAATGAAAATGATGGGAACAAAGAGGAAAGCGTGAATCAGAATGAAAATGACAAGGAAAATGAAAATAGAGACAAGGATAAAGATAAAGATGATGCTAAAAGTGTCAATAGTAGATTTAGTTTCTTTATGAGATCACCACTTTCATCACCACGTAAAACGTTCAGTAGTTACGATAGTGAGAACGAAGAAGATGATGTGGTAGATATTGTTGAGAATGCACATAAAGCCAAACTTAATTACAATGATAAGGACGCTGAGGATACGGATGATGGAGAACTGGAGGTAAATACTTCGTTTATAGAGGGTGAGTACAATGAAGATGATGTGAGTGATTCTGATTACATTTACGAGGAAAGCGGAGAAGAAGAGGACGACGATTTGGAGGAGGAAGACGAAGACGAAAGAGAGGATGGCCGTGATGATGACAACAGCGTCAGCGTGGATGCTGTGCAGGGGGTGGTGCCTAAGTTTGACCGCAGTGGCAGTGTCTCGGAGGTGAATCCCACTGCTGTGCATGGTCGTTTTGTGTAGAAAAACAGGGCCCTTCCCGATCCGGCAGCGGTGAGGTTGTTGCGCCCCGCCGCTCGAAATCTATTTTTTACTTTTTCACTTCTTACATTTTTAGCAGTTTCCAGTTTTCAGGGATCCAGCAATTTTTAGAAACTCGCCGTGTGTGCTATTTCCGCAGTTACGTCATCGAGTCGCCACTGAGCGCAAAAACCGAAAAAAGGCGACAAAAAAACAAAAAAAACGAAAAAACACCCAGCGTCCTCCCCAAAGAGACCAGGCCGGACCATGCCAAGCTTTTGTTTCTAATTAAAGACGTTTCTTCTGCTTGGCTTGCTCTTTGTCGTTTGTAGTGCACTTTTCGTTTTGTATCCTGCGTTTATATTGGTCGTTTCCGATCTATAACACACTACCCCTCCCCCTTCCCGCTTCCCGCTTCCCGCTTCCCCCCCCTTTTCCTCCCCTTTCTTCATCCCACTAACCCTACCTCGAACTTCATCTATAATACACACACTCGAGACCACCATTCTCCACTATATCGGTCATAGTCTTGATCGCATATTAATCTCACATTCCGGCTACTCTGTTGTTATATACACATCTAACAATGGACTCTTCGAAAAGCTCCTTTGCTTTCCCTTCAAATAAACATGTTTTCTTGGAAACTTCAACCGCTAATCAGCACAATATCTACGAGAATAATAATACTACTAGCACAACCATTAATAATAATTCAAGTGATTTTTTTACAATTAATAATACTAATATTAGTACCAACGTCGATATCGATACCAATACCAATACGAATGCAACGTCAACTATAAATCCGAATCATAAAAGAGGGACTCAGAATTCATTATTCAATTCTGATACAACCCTGGTTAATGATTACTCATCACATTCAAGGATGCCTTCGTTTAATTCTGAAACTTCAACTATTTCAAATTCGACAAATTATGATAAATTAAATGGACTTAATGAACTTAATAAACATACTGACGTAGTAGCTTCATCCATATTTGTTCTAGGGCCTAATCCCAATTCAAATTCTAATATACACACCAATAGAAGTACGATATCATCGTCAGCGTCCTCTCCATTTTCAACATCAACGGGCAGTCCATCATCCGAGAATTTTATTTCAGCTTCTTTATCTTCAAATGCAGGTTTGCTAAATAGACCCAAGTTTCATGGATTAGGTCATAGAACCACGAAAAGTGAAAATTTTGCTCAAAAATTATTAAAAAAGCCAGATAAAAAATCAATCAATCAGTTAAATAACTTACAAGAAGAAGAGGATATTCCAACCACAGTTACAAACAATAACAGTAACAATGACGCCAATGACACTAGTAATAATCTATCATCAAATTATTTTGATCCATTACCATCAGCCCCAATAGATTCCAAACATAATTTTTCATTTATAAATAATAGCACAAATGCTTCCCCCCTCAATAATACCACAATTAATACCCCTTCTCCAATATCAACAATGTTTTCACCAAAATCGGCAGATTTTAATTTTTCACATGGCAGGAAATCAACTTTATTACTATCCAATGGTACAAACGATTCTAATATTCCATTACCACCATCAAGAAGCTCATTTAAAATCAAATCAAATAAACTGAAATTACCATCACATGTTAAATTACTGCATTTGTCAGATGCTGAAAATTTAATCCGTAATTGGTCAAATTCAATTGGTAGTGATAATTTATCAAATCTACTAATAATTGATGTTAGACCGTTTCATGATTATTGCAAATCTCATATGACTAATTCAATTAACATTTGTTTGCCTTCAACTTTATTGAAAAGATCAACGTTTTCACTAGAAAAATGTATTCAGACTTTATCAAATAAAGAAAAATCATTATTTAATCAGTATTTTAAAAGAGAAAAATCAGACTTTCCCAGAATTTTGTTTTATGATGATTATTTATCTACGGTAGATAATATTTCATCGTCAATTTTTTATCTTGCTGGAAAATTTATTCAAAATTTAAATTGGAATTCATCTCTTTATATTCTTGAGAATGGTTTTTCAAAATTTAATGATCATTTATCATTAAAATTGAGACCTCCAAATGCACCAGATCTGATGATGTCATTAGATCATGATTTGAGCTCAACTTCAATCAATTCTGAAACATTTTCACCTTTAGCAATCGCTTCACCAAATTCCTTAATTTCCCCAGGTAATTTATTTACGAAGCAAAAATCTTCAGGTGTTATACCATGTCAATCGAATTCAAGTAAATCACCGCTTGGATTATCGAGGTTTATTTTACCTGATAATTCAAATATGCCAATTTTTAAAACAAGAAATTATGATGAAGTACTTTCAAATAAACCTGATTTATCAATACATTTATTAACAGATTTATCAAATAACGAAATTTCAACTTTGCCTCAATGGTTAGTTGATATAATAGGTAATGACATGGGATCTACAAAACTAACCGAAAAGTTTAATCAATTACAAATTGAAGAACGTACAAGATTAAATAATGCATTAAATAAAAATAATACCAATACCAATATCACTAATAAGAATGATAATGTTGTCCAAAATGATAATTATAATGTCAAGGACAAGGACAGCGTTAATGTCATTGCTAATGGTATTGAAAACACTAATGATTATTTTCCTGTAATTTCTTCAGGTGTTGAATTAGGTAGAAAAAACAGATACAAGGATATATTTCTTTATGAACATGCAAGAGTTAGACTTAATAATGATACTGTCAACGTTAATGATCCAAATGATTATATCAATGCATCATACATTTCATATCCAAAATCAAAATTAAATTACATTGCAACTCAAGGTCCACTGAAGGAAACAATTGGTGATTTTTGGAAAATGGTTTATGATAATAATGTTCCAATTATATTTTCATTAACTGCGCAATCTGAGAACCAAGTTGAAAAATGTGCACCATTTTGGGAATCTGGTACATTTTATTCAAATAATTTAAAAATTGAAATTGAATTAATTGAATTTTTGGATAATTTGAAATTATCATATAAAACAAGTGCAGAATGTGTCATTCGTAGGATCATGATTAAAATTGATAATAAACCAGTAAGACAAATTTTACAAGTACATATGTTGAGTTGGCCAGATTTTGGTATTGTTATTTGTGAAGAAGATATTTTAAGTTTGATTGGAATGAAAAGATATATATGCTCAACTTTAAACATAACGGAAAACCCAGTTTTGGTTCACTGTTCTGCAGGGTGTGGTAGAACAGGTAGTTTTTGTGTTATTGACACAAGTATTGACATTTTATTAAATAACAACTCAGTTGCTTTATCAAATGATGTAATTTATGATGTTACTTCGGTTTTCAGGTCTCAAAGAATTTTCATGGTACAAACTTTAAGACAATACATTTTAATATATGATAGCATAATTAAATTTATCAAAATGAGATATAATAGTAATCATAATATTGCTGAAAATGATGTTTTGAATGATCAAGGTTTAATTGATTGGAAACTTAAGGATCTGGGAATTTTGCAAAGGTTCATAAATTCGTACACATAAATAATAATGATACCAAAAAAACAAAATAAAAACAAACAAACAGACAGACAAAGAAAGTTAGATATAAATTGTTAATACCTAATGAAAATAAAACATTGACATAAAATTAAAAGTAATGCTTATTGTATAATTGTTTTATTAAACAGAATTAAAAACTATATACCCTATATAATATAATAATACTTTAGTATTATGCTATATTTAACCAAGAACTAATTCATAAATAATAACTAAAATATTAACAATAATCAAAGGAATACGTAATAAGGTACGGGTTGCATTTATTAAATTAATCAGTCTCGCCTTAACCCCATCACTTCCACCAATATTACCACTGCCACTATTCATATTGAAATCTCCATATCCATATTGATTTGCAGATTGTAAATTATTATTGTTGGTGGTATTATGGGTATTTGATTTTGCTGACCAACCTATACGTGCAAGAAATCTATCTTCACTGAGTACGGCGATTCCGTTAATGAAAAATAAAATTGCGTAAAATAACGTTCCTATTCCAAACATCCTTGTCTATGTATGTGTATTATTGTTTGATATGTTTGACTCGTAAATACGAATGAATGAACGTTCGATACCAAATAAAGTTGCAAACATAACATAACCCACAATTGGAAATTTGAGTTCCCTGAAATCCACTCATTGTCCATTTCGCGTTTATTTAAAGAGGGTCTCTTCACACAATACATACACTCATTACATTCATTACAAAACATTATAAAAATTTGCCACCTATCATACCCTTAATTGCATCACTTTTAGCGTCTGATAACATTTTATCAAAATCGTCGTTTAAATCACCAAGATAAGAATCAACATTATTTTGCGCATTTTCTAATGTTGTATTTGTGTAATCTGTGATTCCCTCAAACCAACCTTTTGTTGAATTATTACGTTTTTTAATATTCATACGTTTTGGAGTTTCCATTAATAAAGCATTTTGATGGATTGAATTTGGATTGTAATATATTGGTTTAGCTGCACTTATATATGTGTGGTTTGCAGGATTATAACATGACACTTCCCATGATAATTCGGACTCTTCAGAAGTTGATTTGTTTGATCTTTCACGTCCAGTCAATAATAAGTACAGGTCAGGATATGAAACGCTTGGGGTATTTTTAAGCATTGGATTGGATCCTGGTCTCCAAGGAACTGTAATATTTTTAAGAAATAATGTATCAATTGAGTTATTCGTTTCAATTGACATAATTGGATTTCTAATTTTCATTATGTTAATTAATGCTGCTTCAGTTTCATTGATTCTTATAAAAATATCCCCTAATGGTAAAATGGAACTACCTGTTGAAAATTTTGATTCAACCCTATATGGAATTCTTAAATTCGCCATTTCCATTAATGATGGAATCGTTAATGATAGAATTAGCTTACTATTACCTAAAACAACGACTAAACAAAATGAAATTTTGCCAGTTGTTGGTGATTTTGCACCAGTAATTCCAACTTTTGAAACATCACCCTTATTATATGATTTATGTGCAATTTTCGAATTATTTTTAATGACTCTGATATCTGATTGTGATGATATTATAACATATGGGTAGACCTTATCACTTGAAATGTCTCTCTTTAAATGATCTAATGTCGGAATCAAAGGTCTACCGCTAATTGAATTTACAACAATAATAGACCTGATTTCGTCATCATTGGAATCAATCTGTCCAACAAATTTGACCCTGAAGCTACCTGGTAATCCAGAAATTTCATATGTTAGCAATCTACCTATTTTTGTACCAACATACATTATAATTCTACCTTGATTTGGACTTTCATTAGTAAGTCCATAACCAAATTCAACGCATGTTGCTTGTGTAGGAATTGATAATCCCTTATCCTTTAAAATTTCATTGTGGATAACGATACCATTTTTTCTATCAATTAATAATAATCTACCTGATTCATAACCAATTGCAACAAATCCTAAATTACTTGTGCTTAATGATGTAATTGACCCATTATCTAATGATTTAATCATCAATTTTGGCATAAATCCTTTTTTAATATTTGTTGGTGCTCTATCTTGGATATTAATCAGTGCTCTACCACTTTTTTCTGCTGAAAAACTCTGTAAATTTGTTGGTACATTAGTGACACTTTTTGGATTGTAGCTTTTGTTCATTTGATAAGCAAATATTAATGCATCTCCATTATTTAAACTGCATGCAATTTCTAATGTTTCAGGTGCAAATGACACGTGTTTAACAGTCACACCATCATCATTCCTTTGAACAAGTTCTGAAATATCAATCTCAAAGACATTGCTACTATCTAAATCACCTTCTGACGAATTCCATAATCTAACAAATCCATTTTCATGGCCTGTAATTATTAATGATCCCGCATCTGCTTTATATTTTGGTCTGCATGGTATACCACCTTTCAAGATAGAATCAGGTAGCTCATTCGGACTCTTAACAGTTGCCATACTATTTAGAATTCTACGATCTAAATACGATGATGATGAACACGTAATTTTTGGATTTAACCATGAAATTGTTGATGGGAAATATTTTGCTTTTGTTGACATTTGACCTTCAGGATAATGTAAAAATTTGATTGCTCCATCAGTCATTACAACAGCAATTAATTTTGAATCATGACATCCATCAAAATATGGTGATGCCTCACCTAATGGTATGAAATCAACAATTGATGCATTTGAATGGATTGCGAAAATTCTTTGTTCTTTTGGTTGTGCATAATATTTGGCCATTTGAGAATATGTCGTTAATGAATATGAAAGCATTTTACCAAAATCCATTCTAACTAATTGATGATAACCATCAGATGAATAACCATCACCACCTAAGATTAATAATGAAGTCTTTTCAGGATTTTCTTCACATAGCCATTTAATAGTTTTAATTTTGGTCATTCTATTTTTACTAATTTTTTGTTGTTTGCCAGTCGGTTGGTCAATATCAACATCAAATAGTGTCCTAGCTAGAATTTTTTCACCTGTTTTTGCATCCCAAAAAACAATTGAATTATCAACATGAACACTAATACAATGGAGGCCATTTGGATGCCATATGTTATGCAAAACCTTAGGATAATAGTAACCATCAGAATCATATTCATACATTGAGTTTTCACCGCCAGGTGCAGTTTTAGGGATTTTATATACTAAATTTTGAATAATTGAATTTTCAACCAAATTATAAACAACTGTAACTTTTGAATATGAAATCAATAAAGTACCAATATCTCTCGGATGTATACTCAGAGACGTTACTTCAGAACCACCATCCAATCTAAAAACAGGGCTTTGCTGTTCTCTCAAATTTAAAATAGTATCTTGTCCTGTTTCAATATTAAAAGCTCTAACTAAACCATTTTTTAATCCAATAAAAACAAATTCTAAGGAATAGTCACAGGCATAAGCTGTAATTGGTAATTTTGCAATACATGTATGAATAACCTTTTTACTTAGTAAGGATATAACGAAAATACTATTTGCAGAATCAATTGCAATTAAATAAATACCTTTAATAAATCTTAAAGTTCTGATTGAGCTGACAGATTGAATTGGAATATCAACGTTAACTCTAGATTGTCCAAATATATAAAGTTTATTGAATTGTGTTATAACTGCCATTAATGATTGTGTTGGATCAAATGCCAAAGTTTGAACATTTCCAGCAATACCATATTTTTGAAGTTCATAAACTCCATATGGCATGTTTTCTAAACCAGCTGACAAGTTTTCACTTGAACGAAATTTAGGAATTGAAATATTTGAAGCCTTTAAAGAATTTAATGTAACTTTTGGTGATGAGCTATTATAATTATCCAATGAATTTCCAAAATTTAAATTTGGACTGGCTGGGTAATAATCTCTGATATCAACATCATCATCATTCTTTTTCAATGTATTTTTTATTGATTTCAAAGGATTTTTAATTGATAATTTAGTATGACCATGTGAATCTATTGATGGCGTAACACTGCTTACATCATCAGAGGATGTAGAATCAATTACCGCTGGAGTGCCAACTGACTTTTTCCTTCCCCAAGGAGATTTGAGGTTTAGGTTTAAATTCAAATTCAGATCTGGGGTCTGGGGTGTCTTGTTAAACATATATAATTTGTTAGTAGGACTGTTAGCTTTGTCTTATAGTTATCGCCCTTAACAAAGTGATGATGTAAACATTTGAAATACAAGGGTTTTTTGAATTTTCTCTGTTCGGATGTGAGAGGCTTTTAGATTTTAGATTTTAGATTTTAGATTTTAGCTTCTGGGTTTTAGCTCATATTTTACACCATCTGTTATAATCCCTACAATTCATTTAATTACACAAAAGATAAATAGTGTTTCAGAATATACATTAAAGACTGTTAAACTATTTCAAAAATTAGCACCAGCTAATAAAGAAGCTGCGCTTTTTGCATCAACATTTGATATTTCATCATTGATGTCATTATTATTTTTAATTTGACTTGAATTTCGACTTAAATTTTCAGAATATATTTTTTTTGGTCTTGAATTCCAAGAATCTTGTTGTGATTTAGCAGTATTTCCATTTGTTATTGGAGTTGGTAAATCTTCTCTGCCCAAACGACTTAAAGAATCTTGTTGATTAATTAATCTATTATTCATTAATAAATTGAGCTTTTTACGTTCTTGCATTATTTGTTGTTTTGCCAAAATTTTGAAAAGTTTTTTAGCACTTAAGATCATATAATTAATATATTCTTTTGATTCAATCAGCATTTCATAAGTTGTTCTTTTAACCTGATATCTTAATTCTTTTTCATAATTATTTGAAGTTTCTAACGACCTGATTGCCTCGTCAACTTTTAAAGGATCAATAGTTGACTTCATTTTCAATTTCGTAATTGTTGAATGTTTCTTCTTTGTTATCTCTTCCGCATTGATTAATTCCCTCATCAATAAATGTCTATTTGTAAGAGATTCTTTAATATTATAGGAATCATCACTAATTTGTTTGAAGAATCTTATCAATTCAGAAATGAAACTAACATTTTTTATTAAGTCAGTTTCATTAAAAATTGATGAAAATTTATTGAATTTTTTCCATATTTTTGACATTTCATTTGAACTTTCTAAATTTGATAGATCTCCTAATAATACAATGAATTCATTATTATAAAATGCAGATTGTCTTTGGTATTTCAAACATCTCTCTAATTTTTCTAATAATTTTTGACAACTTAAATAAACTTCTTTAATCATTGGTCTATATCGAGCTAAATATTCACAACTATCATAAGGTGGTTGAAATTGTTTTAAAGTTTTTCTTTTTAAACCAGTAGCAATAACTGAATTATTTGATGGTTTTGTCTTAGAAGGAACATAATTGAAATCGCTTTGTTCAAAAAATAATGAAAATTCCCTATTTTTAATTAAAATTGGATTACAACAAATTCTATTAAACCAATCTTGAAATGAATTTGTAACCGATGCAACGAATTCCGGTGACATTGGAGTATATAAATTTGAAACAGTTGGCAATGCCGGTACAAATACTTCAATATTGTTATAAATCAGATATTTATATAAAGATTCAATTTCTTTATAGGTTCTTCTAACATTTTTGTAAATATCCTTGCGAAATGCTGAATTTTTGGTAACCTTTGCGTTAAATTTGAAAATCGGATTCTTTTGAGTGTTTGAACCATTAGCTTCAATTTCTTGAATTTTAATAATTAATTGAAATTTATCTTTATGTAATCTTTCAGGTAAATATTTCTTTAAATCTAATTCTGTTGGAAATTCATTAAATTCTGATTCAATTGTTGTGCCTGTAGATGGAACAGATCCAGTATTCGTAATTAATGTTGAGTTATCAGGGTGTAGTGTTGGTCTGCTAGAATGAGTTCCTTCATCTTCATCTTCCTGTTCATCTTCATCATCATCTTCTTCTTCATTGGTGTCTTCATTGTTGGTTTGTTGATAAGACAGAGGAGTCACTACACTACTTTCTGCGAATGGATTGTTATCAAAGTCATCAGGATCATAAGGTACAGCAGAAGTCATTGTGTCTGATTATTCTAGTTGTTGGTATTATATCCTTATATGGGTATTTGAGGAAGGAAAACGCCACCTCAAAGATTATGAAGTAGCTCTACAAAATGGAAAAATGCAAAATTGGGAACACCACACAGAACAGGAAAATGTCAATTCTCACATTATGGTACACGTTATATTGAGGGTGGTTTCTTACCAATTTTGAGTTGTTAAGGCAAATAGTCGTATAGTCATAAAGTCGTTAGTCGTTATAAAAAGATATACAAGGAGGGGGATAAAAAGAACGTGTCAGAAAAAAGGGTAAAATAAATGGGGAGATAAAAAAAAAAGTAAATAATAAGTGTTCATGAGTAGATAAGAGATTCCTTGTGCAGTGGTTGATAAGTAATAATTAATAAGCAATGATGAGTAAATAATAAAAATGGATACTTAAAAAAAAGAATTAATAGTAATTGATTAGAATAGTTAACAACGTAGTGTGTTTTAGACAACGTCTGCTGGAACGGCTTCAATTGGAGTGTCGGACATACACTTATAAGTGACGTCGATCCAAGGGTTACTTGAATTCGCTTCAATATCAACTTCAACTGTCCAATGATCTCTTAACTTAAATTCAGACGCATCAAACCCGTGATTCGTCTCATCTTTAAAGTGCCACTTATGAACACTGGAAGTACCATACATATTTGGAACTAATTCTTCACTATCCTTAGAGAAATCATAATCAATTCCGGACATCTTCTTAATATCAGGTAATAAGTGTCTCTTGACATGATGTTGGAGGTGTCTTCTGAATTTCTTATTTAAAGAATTCATTTGAGGCTTGATTTTATCTTCGTTACCCTTTGTTTGGTTAACAATGAAAGGAGGTAAATATTTTACATGAATATTTAAATTATCAAACTCGTTGTCCCAAGATTCATCCATAATATATCTTTCAAAATCTTCTAAGTTTTCAAAAAACATTTCTTTTGAGTTTCTAACTTTTGGTGCTTTTTCTAAATGTTCAATATGAACAGGTTCCATGTGGACTGGTTTTTGATTTTTCTTCGCCATTTTGAAAATAGTATATGGAAACTAACTATAGAACGTCTGGAAGATGGGGGAATTGGGTTAAAAGTAAAGTATTATCGTAGTAGAGTGTGTGCCGTGAGCTGGTACAAGAAGAAAAAGAGTTACGCAGGGTTACGTGGATGGCTTGGTGGTGCAAAGGGTCTATCTTTTATAATGCACAAGTCCTACCTCAAATTTGCCCCAACCATCGAGGAACTGGTGTGACCACATCAACAACAGGAGAACTTCGAAAAGGCACCACTTCTGGTTGTTTGCAAAACCCAGCAAAAGAGAAAGGTCACACCACAAACAAAAGGACCTGTTCTCCACACCCCGTTTACCTCTGGTCATCTGATTTTGATCGCACAGTTGGGTTGCTCCACTCTCTGTTATTCCGCTTCTCCAACTTGTGCATTCTTTCCCCTTTCGTAATCTTTTGTCCCCTTTTGCACCTCTTGTTCCCCCTTTTGTACACAGTCAACAAAGGGGGGAGAAACTTTCCAGACGGGGAAAATGGATCCAAAATGTAAAAATATTGTAAAAAATGTGAAATCAGTTTATTTTCAGCTGAGCCACCACACGCGACGATCGACCTGTATGTTTCATCATCCAGACACGTACTGTAGATAATTGAAGATCAAGGAGCTTACAAGGTAACATCACATCAGCTAATCAGTCAACATTGTAGACTATCCTTCCATTTATAGCCAGTAATATTGCTCTCGAGTATGGAGTTGCTTCAGAATCTTATGAGTGCACCCCAAAGTGCCACCGAAAAGGAAGTAGATGATAACATAACTACTATTGTTGACAGATTGTCTCATGCAACGTTGGTCTCTGATAGACGTGGTGGTGTTTTGGCTCTGAAAAGTTACAGTAGACAATACAGAGAAATTGTTATTGCTAAAGGTTTAAAACAATTATTTACAACTTTGGAAAACGACAGTTTTGATAGTGATATTGTCAAGGCAATCTTAGAAACTTTGTTGATTTTATTCATTAGAGGTGAAGGTAATAATGATCTAACAAGAGATTGGATTAATTCCCAATCAAGAAATAAAAATGGTAAATACCCATCACCATCGATTTTAATTCAAAATGTGAAACCTGATCAATTTTCCCTTTGGATTGCTGATGAATTAACCCAGAATATTTCAAACCTGGAACTACTTATTGAATTTCTAGAATTTGATGATGTTCATATTAAAATTTATTCATTGCAATTATTACAAGCCCTAACTTCAACTAGAAATAAAAGAACTCAGGAATTAATTTTGAAATCCCCAACTGCAATTTCAAATTTATGTAAAGTGTTAGATGATACTTATGAACCAATAAGAAATGAAGCAATTCTATTATTAATGGGTATTGTTAAAGATAATTTCAATATACAAAAACTTGTTGTTTTCGAAAACACTTTTGATAAATTATATAAAATTATAGATGAAAATGGTGGTATTCAAGGTACAATTGTTGTTCAAGATTGTCTTTCATTAATTACAAATTTACTTAATTATAACTCTTCAAATCAAAAATATTTCATCGAGACCAATTGTTTGAATCAATTAGTTAAATTAATTAACCAATGTATTGATCCATCATTAAATAATTTTATTTGGAATGGTCAAAGATTAGACAATTTAATTACAACATTAGAAACTTGTAGATTATTTGTTGTTAAGGATACACAGGATATTGAAGATGCTCAAGAGGCTTTGGTAAATAGTGGTATAATGTTGTCTTGTTTAAAATTAATATTTTCTTTAAATATTCCAAATGATTTAAGAGTCAGTTCATTATTAACAGTGTCTGATATTATTAGAGGTAATAATGAAGTTCAATTCAAGTTCTCCCAAGTTGATGTTCCATATTTAGATCCAAGTTTACCATCATCTGCTCAAAAATTTGAAGATATTGTACCAATCACTGTTGCTTTATTAAATTGGTGTTTACATGTTAACTCTGTTCATTGTTTTGATATTAGATCGGCAGCCTCTTATGCTTTACATGCTTTCTTTAAGGACAATACTGAAGCCAAAACTGCTTTTATTGATGATCAAATTTACACATTTAATGAATTAAACGGTATAGATAATTCACCTATTGATGATGAAGATGATGAAGATGAAAATGGGGAAGTAGAAAAAGTGGAAAAAGAAATGGAGGGAGAAGAAAATGTAAATACAGAAATAGAACATGCTAATGATACTATTAATAAAAATAGAGCAACTCTTGAAAAATTATTACCAAATGATGAAAGATCTCCTTCTGTGGAAACAATTGAGTCATCATCATTGGAGAAAATAGATACTGACCCATCATCAATTAATTTAAATGCTTTAGAGTCAAAGGCAAATATATTTCAAACGTTGATCCAAGTTGATAATTTCAAATTAAATCCTTATAAAATCTGGTTTGCTTCCATCATTTTAATATATCTTTTTGAAGATTATCCTGAATCAAAATCAAAAATACTGTCAATCAATTTAGGAAATGAAGATGAAGATGAAGACGTCATTTCAATAGTTTCTGCAATTGCACAAGCCTTATGCACATCATTGAAACAATCTGATATTAGAGTTCCAATTTCATACCTTATGTTATTATCAGAATGGTGTTGGGAGAATTATGATGTAATTGACGAATTTTTAAAAGATTCTTCAATTTTAGATCAATTAATTGCATATATTGTTGACTCGTCAAATGAAAGTGAATTAGTCCAAGGTTTAATATCATTTTTCTTATCAATTATTTACGAATTTTCAAGAAAATCATCACCAGTTTCACGTGAACAATTACATTTGTTGTTTTCTAAAAGAATTGGTGTTCATTCGTTAAGTCTGAAAATTCAACAATTCATAAGTAACAAATATGTTATGAATTTTAAAGATTTAGATTGGATTAAACCATCAAGAGATGAATCTGGTTTACCAGAAATTTATTTCGATGAAATTTTCATGGCCTTAGTCCATGCAAATTCTCAAAGAATGACCAGATCAATAGGTAGAGATCCAAAAGTTGAACCTATTAAAAAATTGAATTATTTTGCATTTGAGGAAATTCAGGAAAAGCTGTTAAGTTTAAATAATGAATATTCAAGGTTTCAATTAGATTCCAGGGAATTATCAGATAAACAAGCAAAACAGATTGAACAAACTTCAATAGATTATGAAGAGTTATCAGCAAAATACAAAAAAAATTTAACTGATATAGAAGAACTTGAGGATGAAAAGGAAAAATTATTAGAAAAATTAACA
Source organism: Pichia phayaonensis (assembly GCA_030558305.1). Lineage (NCBI taxonomy): Eukaryota > Fungi > Ascomycota > Pichiomycetes > Pichiales > Pichiaceae > Pichia > Pichia phayaonensis. The sequence continues at coordinate 28,348 of JAJMSE010000059.1, forward strand.
TCTTCAGTTTCAGAAATTGAAAAATTAAACAAACTAACCAAATCTTTAGAGTCTAAAATATCTGAATTAACGAAAAATTTGCACGAGACATCAACAAAACTGAAAAAAATAGAAGCCGATAATAAACAACTTAAAGAAAAACTTGAAACTTCCGAAAAAATAAAATCAACTGCTGAAAGTGGAATTAATAAAATGAGTAGAGAATTAATGAATTTAACAAAGGAAAAATTAGCAAGTGAAAAGAAAGTTGCTTCTTTAGAAAAGGAAATTTCACAAGTCCAAAAATCCTTAGATAAAACAAAACAAGAATTAGCAACCTACATAACACAAAAGAATGATATAATCACAAAATTAGAATCAAACGTCAAATCATTAACAGCTGATTTAAAAAAGTCACAAGATGATTATAAATCTTTAAATATGTCAGTTGTATTAAAAGATAAAAGATTAGATGAATTAGAAAAACAATCAACTGAATTAATTAATAAACTGAAATCAGCTGCTGAAATTATTGAAAAATTGAAATCCCAAAAAGATTCATCTAATAATGAATTGTCTGAATACAGGGAAAAGTATTCCAATGAATTAAAAGAATTAAAGTTAACATTGTCTGAATTGAATCAAGAAAAGGATAAGCTGATCCAAGAAAAACAAGATTTGAATACTAAACTCGGAACTTTACAAGAGGAATTAACTTCAACATTTGAAGATTTCACTTCTTTACAAGAAGAAAGCTCAAAAGAAATTGATACCTTAAATAATACGATCGACAGTTTATCTGAAGGTTTTGAATTAAACGAACAAAAAAATCAACAATTAGAGTCATTGAATTCTGAATTGACTGAAAAGGTTGAAATGTTGGAAAAGAAACATCATGCAGTAGTTTCACGATATGAAGATAATATAAAGCAACTAAAACATGATTATGAAAATCAAATTGATAAATTAAAGAAGGAGGTTGAGCTTCATGTTTCAAAGAAAGATAAATTAGAGGCTGATATAAAGGAATATTCAGAAAAATCAACCTCCTTAAATAATGATGTGTTTGAAAAGCAAACCTTATTAGACTCCTTAACTGAAGAAAAGAAGTCAATTAAATCTAAGCTTGAACTTTTAGAGTCTAAAAATGAAAAACTAGAGAAGCAATTATCTGAAACCAAGGATTCATATGATTTGGAAGTTTCAAATGTTACTAAATTGCTAAATGAATCCAAATCAGAAGTTGAGTCCAAATTAAAAGAAAATAAAGAATTGGTTGAAAAATTATCGGGTTTAGAAAAATCAAAGGATGCTGAAATTATTGAATTAACTAAATCTGTATCTAACTTGAACTCCCAAGTTAAGGAACTTACAACTAAGAAAGATAAATTAGAGAACGAAATTACAGAAAAAAAGAAATCATTGGACCTTGAACTTTCAAATGCTTCAAAGGAAATTAAAAAATTAACTGAATTAACTGAAAGCTTGGGAAATGATAAATTATCGTTAGATAAACTTTTAGATGCTGAGAAGAAAGAAAAGGAAGATAAATTAAACGAATTAGAGTCAAAGATATTGGAAATTAACAAGGAATTAAAGTCAACTCATTCAAAACATTCAGCTTTGCAAAAGAAACATGACCAGCTTTCTAAGGAAAATAATGACAAAATTTTCAAGTTAACAGATGAAATCAAAGAAATTGAAAAATTAAAAAATGATTTTGAATCTAAAAATGTTTCAATTAATAAAGAGCTAGAAGATTTGAAAAAACTTAAAGAATCAGAAATTGCTGAGTTAACTGAAAAGATTGATTTAGTGAATAAATCATTAGATGATAAGACTATAGAACATTCAATGTTGGATTCAGATTTTGAATCTTATAAGACGGAAAGAGCAATTGAATTAAACGAATTGAATGAAACTCTCAAATCAATTAAATCATCATTAACAGAAAGTGAATCAAAGGTTTTAGAAAATGAAAAGTTATTGAACGAGGTCAAGATTTCTAAGGAAAAGGCTATTTCCGATCTAGAACATGAGTTGAAATCTTGTATTGAATCTTTAGAGGCTAATACTAAGGAAAAGTCAGAATTAGAATCTAAACTTGCTCAGTTAGAGAAAACTAAAAATCTTGAAATTTCGGAGCTAAATGAGACGCTAGATCAAAAATCCAAGTTAAATGATGATATTTTAACTCAAAAGAGTTTGATTGATACTAAACTAAAGGAGCTAGAAAAACTGAAACAATCAGAAATTGATAAATTAAAATCTGAAAATGATAAAATCGAAAGTGAGCTAGCATCATTGAAAAGTTCATCTTCATCAACAATCAAGGACCTAAAAGAGTCAGAAAAGTTAAAGTTAGGTGAAATTACTAATTTGAAATCGTTACTTGAAAAAGCAAATTCGGATCTTGAAGCTGGTACAAAGGAAATTAATAGACTGAAGGGGTCCGATACTACTAATATATCAAAAATTTATGAATTAACAAAAGACCTTGAATCTATCCAATTGAAGTTAAATGAAGCTGAAAAGTCAAACTCTAAAGTGACTTCTGATCTTGAAACGTTTAAAAAAGGTAATGATTTAAAAATAAAATTATTAGAAGAAGAAAAGGATAAATTGTCGGCCTTGATTGAAGCGAAGGATGAAAATTACGAAACTTTAAAATCCGAATTTGATGTATTTAAAGAATCAAAAGTTGAAGAAATTAAAACATTAAATGAGCAAATTCAAAATTTAACTGATATATTGGAAAATATAAAAACTTCAAATTCAAGTCTTGAAACCACGTTTTTATCATTAAAACAAAACACTTCCAAGCAAATTGATCAACTGAAGGAACAACGCAAGGTTTCAGATGAGAAAATCAAGAGTTTAACTGATGAAAAGGTAGGTTTAAATTCCAAGATTGATGAATTGAATGAACAGCACGATGAATCGATTAAGTTATTAAAAGACAAAATTTCTGTATTAGAAGATGAATTAAATGATCTTAAGACATCACATGCATGTATCGATGAAGAGAATGAAACTTTCAAAGCTGATTCAAAGAAAAAATTTGAGGCTTGTAAATCTGAGCTAGATAGTTTAAAAAATAAGTTTACTGATGCCGAAAAATCGCATGAAAAGTTAATCAATGCATTAAATTCAGATAAAACAAAATTAGAAGGTAAGGTTGAACAGTTTACTTTAGAAATTACAAACTTGAAATCCGATATTAAAGATAAATCTGCATTGGCTGAGGCACTTACAACTCAAAAGGCCGATATTGAACAACATTTAACTGAAAAAATATCTGCGTTAAAAGAAGATTTAACTTTTAAAGAATCAGAGCTAGAAACTATTAAAGTGGAGTCAAGTAAATCCTTAAAAAGTTTAGAACAATTGAAGAAAGACAAAGATTTGGAAATTTCTAAATTGAATGACCAGATTTCTAAATCAAATGAGCAGTTAGAAGAGCTTACTATTTCAAAGGGTAAGTTAGAACACAGATTAAAGAAAGCTGAAAGTGAAGGAGGTTCTAAAATTTCTTATTTATCCGCTGCATTGTCAGATACCAATGTAAAACTTGATCAAGTTGTCAAGGAAAAGAACAAATTATCAGATAAATTAGAAAGTTTAAAATCTGCATCTTCTTCTGAAATTGATGATTTGAAAACTAAACTGGAAGGTCAACATAAATTAACCGAAGTTGCCGAATCAAACTCAAAAGCTGTAAAATTAGAGTTAGATTCATTAAGGAAGAATAAAGAAAAGGACATCGAGAAAGTTAAAGCTTCATTGCTTCTTAAAGAATCCAAAATTGAAGAATTGAAATCCGAAGTTCAAAATTTGAAGACTACTATTACTGACATTGAGTCATCGACTGATTCATCAACTTCATCACTGAATAAGTCAATAAATGAAAAGCAAAAATTAATTACTTCATTAAAGGATGAAAAAGACAAGCTTCATGTTCAAGTTGATTCTTTCACTAAAGAAACCGATAAGTTAAAAAATGAAATTGACTTATTGAACCAGAAAGTTGAATCGAATGCAACTGAGTTTAAAAATAATAGTAATAAACATAGTGACCTGATTCAAGAAAAGGAATTTCTGGAAAAGAAACTTATGGCTGAAGTTTCTGCTAAGGATGATTTTGAAAAATCTTTAAAGGAATCAGAACAATCAGTTAAAGAGAAGGAATCCAAGATTAAATTATTATGTTCTGAAAATGAGCAAATCAAAAAGGAATTATCAAATACCGAATCAACTAATAAATCTAAATTGTTAGAACTTGAGAAGTTAAATTCCAACTTATCGAAAGATATTAAAGTTAAAGAAGATGCATTTGCAAAACTTCAAGACGAGGTTTCTAAATTAAATACTGATTTAGAAACTCAAAACAAGTTAATAACTAATAAGTATGAACTTACAGTCTCCAACTTAAAAGAAAAATTAACAACAGTAGAAACTGAATCGACTGATAAAATAAAATCAAAAGACAACGAAATTAAAGCCTTAAAAGAAAAGAATGAATCTCAATCCAGTGATGAGATTGACAAATATTCGAAGACTAATCAAGAGTTACTTGAGAAGATTAAGAAGATGGAAGCAGAAATGAAAAATATGGTTCCACATTCCAAATTAGATGACGCTTTAATATTATGGACCGAGGCTATAGAAAGAAAGGAAGCGTATAAAAAACAATTGGTAAGCTTGGGCCATGAAATTGAAGATAGTGATGAAGAGGGTGATAGTGAAGATGAGGGTGACGATGAGGGTGAAGATGAGGGTGAAGATGAAAATGACTAAGATAGAGAGGAAGACCAATAGGCTTACTTTACTTTGTATATAAAATTTTAGATTTGTAAGAATTTTTTATTATTGTTTATAGTACTTTAAAAATTTATTCGCATTTTAGTAAGTAAAAACGGCATAACGTTAAAAACATAGTTAGGGTAAGGAAATCAAAAGAAATTGAAAAAAAGGTGAAAATATAACAAGAAACACAAATACAAACAATCTAGATAGTATTACAACCAAACACAATATTTTCGAGAAGAAAACAAACACGTTAGCTCCTTTTGTTATCGAATAAGCAAAACAATGTGAATTAAAAAAACGGTATATCACTATTATTATTTTCTAACAATAGTTTTCATTCTTCCTAATAAAGTTTTCTTTCTAACTAAGCCACCATTTTTTGGTTCTGAAGTTTGCGCACCGTAAGCTGGCGCACCATCCATAAAGGTGCTACTTCCTAAACCTAAAGTGGTATCGCCATACAGTTTTTCAGTTGTACCTGCATCGACTTGCGCTAGTCCAACTTTTACAGGAGCTAAGCTATCAAGATCAGTTGAACTTGCTCTTTGGACAATTCTACCATTAGTATAACCGCTATTGATTAAATTGGAAGCTGAATTACTTCTTGGTTTATTGTCTGGATAATGTGAATCATATTCACTTGCCTTATCAATACCGAAAACCATATCGTACTGTTCATTCTTAGAATTGGTTGGTGCCATACCTTTAATGGAGTTATTTGGTCCGTCAATTGGGAATGCAGCGACAGGTGCAGCCTTTGCATCTTTATTACGTTGTGGAGTGCATGCATCAAATGGCCCATCATGATGAAATTTACTACCACCAAAGAAACCAGTAACATCCAATTTATCAATTGTATCTATATTCTTTGAATGTTCCTGAACAAATTTCTTTCTTCTTGAAGTTCCGGATCTACGTGGTCTATCATAATCTCTATCATGTTCTCTATCATAATCTCTTCTATCTCTATCTGCGTCACGAGAGTGATGTTTATGATGATGATGATGATTACGAGAACGCTGTTGACCATCCACAGTTTTTGATGAGGTACGACTTTTATTACGATCATCCCTTGAGTCTCTTGAATATGATGGTTCACCTGTACTTTTTGATCTGATTCTCCCATCAGACATAATCCTTGTGGTTGTAGTATTCGTTAATGAATCAGGATTTAATCTATTTGATTGTTTATTGGATTGTGAAGGAAGTGGCGGAGGTGGGGCACGACGTGCACCAATAGTGTTTGAGCGGCGTGGATGTTCATCAGGGAATGGATTTTTTTCATCCCTTGGATATTCATTTTTTGCATATTTTTTGCCACTGCTTGTAACAACCTCATCATAAGAAGGAGGTGCAACAAAATCTGGAGAAGGAACAGTTTCTTGTATCATATTTGAAAATGTTGATCTTGATGGAGTGTGAACAGGAGTCACAGAATTACTACGCTCAGTTCTTGTATATGTAGCAAAAGGGTTGTATGAATCTCTTCTAATTGAGTTATCACTTGAAGCTCTTAAATTTAAAGGCTTTGAATGAGAACGAGGTCTATTATATTTATCCAGTTCATCACCCTCAGTGAAAGAATTTGCATCGTCATCATCATTATAGTTATCATAAATATCATATTCATCATTCGAATCAAAACTGTTTCTTTTCGCATCTTCTTGTTCTTCTTCAATACGTTGATTTAACCATTTTTTATATTGAGCTTCATCAATATTTGGGGTGGGAGATGAAGAGTTATGTCTTTCTCTTGATCTCTCTTCTTGCAATAAAGCGGAACGGAAGGGATTATTTGATGAGATTCTTCTTCCGGATCCTGTTGAAGTTGCAGATTGATTGGGATGGTTATACATTTTAATTAACTTATGGAATGTTTACTAAAATTTTAATTGCTTGATGAATTTTGAGCTCTATGAATAGCAAAGTAACTGATTAGTTAGGGAAAACTTCAAAAAGAGTACTTCGAAGATTCAACTAATAGATGGATCAAAGTAGAATGAATGTTGACTTTATTATATCAACAGTTGATTTCTATATTCGTGTTTAACTTAGCATAAAAAACTGGAACGGCTCCTTTTTATAGCTGGTTGTATGGAAGCACAAGACGACGGTCTATTGAATATGTGATCGTACAAAGCTTCTACCTATGCGTGTCTGTAAAGCGAGAAATCAAGGGTGTCCAAAAGGAGGGTAGAACAAATTGTTAATAGAATTAACAACACCAACGAAACAACAGAAAGTCAATCAACTCGCCTGGACTGTTCTCTGAAAAAGGAAAAAGGGCCAAAATGGAAATTTGCAAATCTAAAATAAAAACGGGGAAAAAAGGGTCAGAAAACTCAAACTGAAAAGCGCAGGAACGCCGCGACACGCGGGTTGTTGTACTTCCAACATGAATGTTTAGTGGTATTGTTTACTATTTACACGGGGGTCACACAATCTACACGGCTTTGTTCTCTTGTTGCTTGGCTTCACGGTTACATTTGGCAGCACTGTTGACAACGTCAAGTGTTTCAGCCTTCAGTTCTTCTTGTGCAGCCTGGATCAGCTCCAAGTTGAAGAGATCTCCATGTCTGGAGTCCTCAATCATACGCTTTACAGTTTCTATATGTTTATTGATGTTCTCTAACCCTTCTTTAGGAACCCATTTACCCCAATCTGTAAGTGCTTGTTCAGTATCAAAACATATTAACTCCAAATTATTAACATGTTTTAAATAGCTTATCTTTTGTTGGTCTTCTTTCGAGCTTTCATTACTTTTATTAACAAGGTCTTCGATTTCGCCTTTACTCATACCAGTTTTACCAAAAACAGTAATGGAGGATTTCTTGCCAGTGTCTTTATCTCTTGCGCTGACTTTAATAATACCATCTGCATCAATGTCAAACAGAACTTCAATCTTAGGTACACCTTTTGGTAAAGCCGGTATATCAGTTAATTTGAATTTACCAATTAATTTATTATCACCAACCAATGGTCGTTCACCTTGATAAACATTTATATCAATTGAATTTTGACCATCAACCGCTGTAGAATACATTTGGTTAACTTTACATGGAACCGTTGTGTTTCTTGGAATTAATGGTGAAAATAATCCACCATATGTTTCAATACCTAATGTTAATGGGGTAACATCTAGAAGTAGAACATCTTTAACACTTCCAGATAAAACTGCACCTTGAATTGCCGCACCTAATGCAACTGCTTCATCTGGATTAATTTCGGTATTTGGCTTTTTACCAAAATAATCTTCAACAACTTTTCTAATTTTTGGCATCCTTGTCATACCACCAACCATTATTATTTCATCAATATCTTCCTTTCCTAATTCTGCATCACTTAATGCTTTTTTCAGTGGCAAAATAGTTTTCTCAATCAATGGCATACTCATTTCGTCAAGTTCATCTTCAGTTAGTTTATAACTTATACTATCTGCTTTATGTATGAAAGGTAATTCAATCTGCGTCTTTTTAACATGACTCAATTCAATCTTTGCCTTTTCGGCAGCTTCTCTAATTCTTTGAATTGCATTGATATCTCCATTGAGATCAATGCCTGTACTATCCTTAAATTTATTTAGAATCCATTGAACTAAAATATTATCAAAATCTTCACCACCTAAATGGGTATCACCATGTGTACTTCTAACTTCAAAGACTCCATCCTCTATATCTAAAATCGATATATCAAATGTACCACCACCTAAATCATAAACTGCAACAATACCATCATTTTGTTTATCCAAACCATACGCTAATGACGCAGCAGTTGGTTCATTTAAGACTCGTATAACATTCAAACCAATCAATTCTCCTGCGGTTTTTGTTGCCTGTCTTTGTGAGTCATTAAAATATGCTGGCACAGTAACAACTGCATTTTTGATTTCGCCTTCTTTTAATTCAAGTGATTTTTCAGCTACACTTTTCATTTCCTTTAAAATTAAACCAGCAATTTGTTCAGGTGAATATTTGAGATTTTCTCCGGTTGTTGTACTTAACCATGCATCACCATTATGCTCACTTGGAACAATTGAGTATGGCATCAGAGTAACATCTTTTTGAACTTCTTCATCATCAAATTTTCTACCAATTAATCTCTTGGTTGCATAAAATGTATTTCTTGGATTAACAATCCATTGTCTCTTTGCTGGTTCCCCAACAAGAACATCTCCTTGTTGAGTGAATGCAACGATAGATGGCGTTGTTCTTGCACCTTGTGAATTTTCTAAAATTTTGGCCTCTTTAGTGATTTGATCAACCATCGCTACTGCTGAATTAGTTGTACCTAAATCAACACCAATCACTTTTGTTGCCTTGACAGATTTAGGAGATGGTGATGAAGAATTGTATCTTTTACCAAAACTTTCATTTCTTAAGGATAACAAAGCCAGGGAAGTCGATCTTTTAGACTGTATCTTCCATGCAGATAGCATCTTTGGATTTATTTATATGGTATGTGTTAGATAAACAAGAAAAACCAATCGTTTATACGGATATGAAATCCTACCTTGACATGGATTTTGAATGCTGAAGACCAGGTCCGCGTACAATTTGTACTCTCAAAAAAAGACATATCCCAGTTTGATATTATGAATGTACAGTAAATTTTCTTGTAGCTTGTTCTCAAAACAAAGCAACTTATTTATGAAAGCTGTATTATTTATTGAACATTTCAAAATATAGTCTTTGCATTAAAATATTATTGATTTACAGAATTTATAAAATTTAGCAACTATTATACATCCACAACAGCACCCATGCCGACAGATCTCCAACCATGCATATCCATATTCCATCCCTTCCACTGCTGTAATCTTCCTTTAACATCAACCATATCCATATAATCCTGTGATCCATTAGTGAGGTTAAAGTTTGTTAAATTTTGGAAACTTGAAGTTGTGTGATGCAAGTATTCAGTACCACTTAAAACGGAAATGCCATCATCGTTATTTGACTTTATAGGATGTATGGAATCAGCTTTGGCAACTGCTAATTGTTGAGTAAGACGTTTAATTTGTTCCTTTTGAGTTTCGAGTTCATTTTTTACATTTTCTAATTCCATTTCAAGATCCATTTTCGTCAATTTTAAATTTAAATTGTCCGATTTTAATGTGCTTACTTCAGCAGTCAACTTATCATTTTCAGCTGTAAGATCTGCAATTGTTGATTGTAGCGTTTCAGTTAAAAATGATGATTCTTTGGATGCCCTCTCATCCGACAAGAATGATTCTAACGGTTCTTCTTTGGACTCAGTTTCCATGGGTGCCTCCTGTATTGCGGTAGATTCTTCAATGAGTGCGTTGTTTGTGGATGCATCAACATCGTTAGGCGCTTCTATAGAGCTTGATATTGATTCAGATACTGGTTCTTTTATTTCTTTTTGATTTTGGTTTTCGGTTTCCTTTATTTGATCTTCATTTTCTGTTTTTTGTTCAGTTTCCAGCTTTACATCTGTTACTTCAGACTCAATTTTAAATTCTTCGGCTTCATCGACTGAATTATTTTCCAATTTGTCATCAGTATTAGTATCGTTAGAAGCAACGGTTGCAGGTTCAACTTCAGGTTCATCTTTAGGCTCAGGTTCAGGAGTGTCTTTAGCACTACTATTCTTCTTAGCTTTCTTTCCCTTCTTCTTACCTTTCTTCACTTCTGCAAACATTTTTCTTGCAGCCTCTAGCTTTTCTTCCTTGGTCATTTCTTCCTCACTCATTACTGGGGATACTTCGTATTTACAGAGAAGGCTCTTAATGAACTCTTCCGAACTCTTTCAAAGTGAAGAACAAATCAACAAAAATCAACATCCCTAAAACCTATTGCGTCGACCGTCGCAGATACAGAAAATTTGGTCTATCCCAAAACGTACAAAGATAAACACAGGAAATTGCCTAATGCGGTAATTATATGGCTCCATTCATTAAATTTTTATTTCAAAGCAACTTTCTTTGTTACGCTTTTTGATTCTCTAGATGCATAAAGCTTTCCAATCCATTGGCTGTTTGAAAGAGCAGTTTGCTTAACTCCATATTATCTTCTCTTTGTTACCAAACCTGCAATTAATTAGTGGGTATCATTTCGTTTGTTATCACCTCTAAGACCGACTTAATAGTTGTATACAGTTAGTTCAATAATGTCATCGGCTACTGTTTTGCCTGCCAATCCTCTATTTTCCAAACATTTTTGGTCAGTTGATGAAACTGCTCACGATCTTCTATTTAAAAAGAATGAAAAATCAACAAGAACTTTAAACTCATTATCCACATTCTATAAGGAATTTTCAACACTTGAGGCTGAATATTCAAGAAAGTTAGATTCATTAATTAACCGACTGGATTTACCGAAACATGAATCTGTTGGTACGTTGAAAACTACCATTGATGTCTTCCAAGAACAATGTTTAAAAATTTCAGAGTCACATTCACTTCAATCAAGACGAATTCAAGAATCACTATGTATTCCATTAAATGAATTGATAAACGAAAGAAAGGCAAGGGAAAAATCTATTAAGGCAAAAGTTGAAAAAGCTTGGTTAACTTTGCTAGACTTAAAAAGTAAATGTGATTCAAAAAGCATAAAATTTGAAAAAAATTGTATTGAAATGAAATCTTTAAAAAGTACAAGATTAACCCTTGATAATAGAGAACTAGAAAAATTAGAAGAAAAGATTTCTGCTTTGAAATCAAAAATGTTGCTATATAGGGAAGATAACTGGGAATACGTTGAAAAGTATAATAACCATTTACAAGATTGGATATCACTCTGGTATGAATCCTGTAATGAATTACAAGTAATCGAAGAAGCAAGAATTGGATTTTTGAAGTCAAACCTTTGGGAGTTTGCAAATCTTGCAAGTATGTTTAGTGTTGAAAATGATCAATATGCTGAAAATATTAGAATCAATCTAAAGGAATGTAGTGCAACAAAGGATATCATGTATTTTGTTGAGAGTTACAAAACTGGTGATGAAATTTTAACGCCTCTAAAGTTTATCGATTTTGCAAAGAATGAGTCAAGACCACTCCATGAAGAACCAACTAAAAAATTTGATATTTCGGAATTTTCAAACTTAAATGCTAGGGTAAATGAACAAAAAGCACAACAGCATGAATCACTGAAAAAAAAGAGAAATCCACCACCACAAAATTCGGAAACCACTGATATTGCATTTTCATTAATTGATAGATCAAAGGAGACATTTAAAAAATTACAGGAGGAGGCACAAAAGGACGCATCACAAATAAAGTTAAACAAACTTACTACTGAAGAAGAAAATTCAGGATCTGAACCAAGTACATTTAAAGTTATGTCTGACTATTCCAATCCAACAACTAGAACAAGTATATCTTCCCACAGTTTTAACAATGACTTTCAATCGGATATTAACCCTGTCACGTTTAATAAACAACAAAACAAAGATTTAGCATTCAGTGATGAAGAGGATGCCTTAGAAACCAATACAAATACCCTAAACTCTAATGTTTTTCCAAGTGAGTCTAAAAAAGAAAAAAATATTTTTCAAAATAATAATATTTTTAGAGAATCAATGTCACCAGCTAAAGAAAATAAAGAAGAGAACAATAACGAATTTAATGGTTTTGCAAATTTAGCTGGGAAATCGTCATATAACTCACCAACTAAATCTTCAGAATCTAAAGCATTCTTGACTTCATCACCAGAATCAGAAAAGGTTCAATTTAAACAACTATTTTCCGCTTCTCCAGTGTTTGCTAATGGCGATAAACACAGAGGAAGAACATCTTTGATGCTTGTTAACTCCAAACGAAGATCATCACTAGGTAAAAAGAGTTCAGCAACAACAATTTGTAAATCTAAATCTCAATATAATCTTAAAGATAGACATATTTCAGTTAATGAATTACCATCCCATTCATCTGAAGGCTATCCGGTAATAGGTTATTGCAAAGCAAAATACAATTACGCTGCTGATATGGATTTAGAATTATCATTTAAAAAGAAGGATGTCTTATTAATTTTACATAAACAACCAGATGACTGGTGGTTTGCGGAAAATTTGAACTCCAAAGATTCAGGTTTAGTTCCTCGAAATTACCTTACAACTATTTAATGTAGAAAAAAGACTATTAAAAAATAGATAAATTTGAAAATTTATGTTAACATATTATGATAGTTTCTTCTTTCAGATGGATATAGTTGAACCCAAAATTATTTTCATTAGTTTATCTAATTATTGAATGCGTTTTTTTGAATTGAGTTTGCGAACTTTTTGTACATTACATTTAAATAATATATTTTATTTCACCGAATAAACATAAAAAAACGGAAACTTTACAAGCATTAGGAAAAGCTTTCAGCTTTTAAACTAAATTCATTAACTTTTTAACATAAAAGTAACAAATAACCGAAAAAATAATCATACCTGTAAGAATTGACCAAAACCAAACCAAATCATCACGATCTTGACCAGGAACAATACAGTTCATACCCCATAAACCAGTTATAATATTTAATGGTAAAACAATTGTACCTAAAATCGTAATTTTACCTAAAATGTCATTCATATCGTTATTTACTTTGGTCATGTCAATATTAATTTGGGCTAAATAATTTGAATGTGATCTTGCTAATAATTTTTCATAATGATTTAAATTTTGAACCATTGTGACAATATGATCTTGAATATCGCCCAAATACAATCCAATTTCAGTTCTTGGTGTGACCTCCCATTGTTCGTTATATCTTTTAGAAAATCCTTTAATAACATCTGCCTTTGAACCCAAAAGTCTTAACATTGACATAACACGACGTCTACAATCTCCAATTCTTTTTAACATATCACCTTTTTTTTTCCAACTTATAATTTTTGTATCTTCAGAACTTGAACTGGTGGATATAGTAGACTGTGAATAAATTGAATTTTTATCTCCTAAAATATTTGAATTTCTACGTTTAAGCTTCATCCAAACTGGATTATCATTATCATTATCATCATCACTATCGCTGTCATCATCACTATCTGAATGATCTCCCGATTGCATGGTGATAATTTCGTCTTCTATTGAATTAACTTCGGTTTCAATAGCCTCGATTAATGGTGCAAATGCATCTGTAATATCATCAATTAATGCGTATCCAATCCAATCAGATGTAACAGTTAAATAGTCTCTTAATAACCTAACACGACGACGAACATTACCAGTATGTGGGGTTGGCTTAAAATGAAATGTAATAACACCATCTCTAAAGACAACAATATACATGGTTAAAGGTATTAATTCATCTTTATTATATTTTTTCTTTCTAGTTTTCTTTGAAAAAATTGAGGCACCAGATCTTTTATTTTCACCCGATTTTCTTGATCTCCTTGACGATGATGAATGTATAGAAACGTTTGATGAACTTGACGTTCTTCTTTTAAAAGTGCCAAAAATCTTTTCAAACACAGAACGATCATTTTTGGCCCTTTGATGTTCTTCACTTATCGCTTCAGCAAATGCCTTTTCCGCCGCCTTTTTACGTCTTTGGTGTTCTTCTTCGACATCAAAAGATGTAAAACAAACAAAATAATAATCTTTAAATAATTCGACCTTTTCTCTAGCTTCACCTAAAAAGATATCTTCTGAGGTTAATGGATGAATTCCAAAGGTTTTAGAAATCGTCTTCATTTCTTCATCAGTTGGATTCAAAACATCCAACCAAAATGGTTGGACTAATGGTTTAGATGGAGGGGTAGTTGTTGTAGTTGGTGTTGTTGTATTTGTGGGGTAAGTTGATAGTGCTGGATTAGTGGCAATCTTATGCAACTTTGTGTCGTATAGATTACTTTCAGATACTGTTACACCATACTTTTGTGGGGAAAAAATATCTTCAAAAGTTCTACCACTATGAAGTAAACCTGAAATTGTTGGGGAATGGATGGTTTCTGGTATGTCAGGTCTGAAATAAGTAAATCTAAAATTAGCTGATTTATCGTGTGTAGTAACAAATTCAGGTTTATTCCAAGGCGTCATCTTTTTAGGACGTAGACGACCATTAATAGGATCAATTTCTTCTTTTTTAGAAACAAGTAAAGGTTCAGAAATTTCACCAGATTCAATATTTGACACTATTGGATATTGAAAATTAACATTACCATCTTTATTACTATTGGCATCATTCCCTGGTGGTGTTATAGAGCTCATACTTATCGAACCAGAACGTAAGCGTTTTTGTTCTTCAATTTCTTCACGTGCAAATTCGTCTAATAATGAGATATTTGGCCATTGTTTAAATCTTTCAACCTCATCTAAGGAATCGACTGGGAAACAAACATCATTAAGTGATGAAGTTTCAGAAGGTCTTCGTGAAGATGGGTTTGATGACGCATATAACGAATTTTCTTCTTTCAAAGAAGGTTCCTGATAAGCACTAGAAAATGTTGATGCAGGAAGTGACTGTGAAAGTAAACTCCGTTGTGCAACTGGTTTTTTTTGAGATAAAAATGGGTTATCAGATGTTAAAGGATAAGAAGGTTGATTTGAATTGCTGAAACCATATTTTTGATAATGATTGATATTATTTGTGTTTACATTAGGAATTGCGCCATAGTCAGTTTCATTAAACGATGTACCATGTCCGTGTCTATCCTTCTGATTAGACAGTAATTTCGATTGTTGTGTAAAAACATCTTCTCTAAAATGCTTTTTTGGTTTCATCATTTTTTGATCAGGGTGAATTTCCGACATTTTACGATGATCCAGGAAAACAGATGAATCCCCACGTGAGTTGACATTGGAAATAGAGGAGGTATCATCAGCTATTAAACCTAGTGCATCTAAAACATCCTCATGATGATCTTCTATCATACCATGACTATCGGAATATAATATCGAGCCCATCGATTTCCGGCTATTTCTATCTGAAACCGACCAGTCCTGTAGTTCTGACTTGCTATTTCCTTGTTCGTGGCTTGACATTCAGATATTTTCTGTGTGTTTTCCATTGAAAAGAAGAAACAAAGAAATGAAGATAGTCTTCAATGCAGTTAATAGAGAAATTTGATAATTTTTCTTTGGTGAGATTGGGAAAGGGAGGAAACCCTTTAAGCAGCATCCATTTGGATGATCTGTATTACGTTCTTTTATGATCTTTTTACATTAACATGTCAATGTTGTGGTAGATAGTCGATGCTATGTCAATAAAAAGTTTAGATATAGAATTGGGTCAGATATAAGTTATATAAAATTAAGCCCCTTCTCTTTTAACTTTCTTGACAACTGGTGCTTCACTAACATCTTCGAATTCAACACCTTCAACATCTTCATCCTCTTCTTCAGGAGCATTGGTTGAAATAACATTAGCAGCAGCCGATTCAAAGACGTTCTGTCCAATTGCCTTCTCTTTACGATCCAATTGTGCCTTCATATTATTAAATTCCTGGGTATCATCAATTTTTAGTAATGCTTCATTAATATCAATTACTTTCGACACCAATGCATTCCATTGATCTTGTGTTAAAGATAATCCTTTACTTCCAGGTAACCAGTTACCATCCTTTTGATAATATTCACGTAGATCAATTAATTTCATATTCTTAAATTTTCTAACCGTCACTTTTTTCTTTTCTACTCCAAGCTTAATTAAAAAAAAATAATAGTATTGTTAGTATTTAGCTTATATTTTAAAAATATTTCTTGTGGAACACGATTTACCTACATCAAACTGAATTTGTGGTTGATCTACAGAATTAGAGCTTGACTGTGCTCCACTACTAGCCCCATTTGCACTATCATATGATCTCTTCTTGTAAAACTTCTTAGGAGGCATCTTTTCTGTGCTAACTATTTGGATCTCTAAAAGACGAAGGAAACATCCCAAAGCAATATCAATGGCAAATTCGAAATAACAGCATCAAAACACGTTTAAAAAAAATCATTACAAAGCAAATTGATTAGAAGTGAAAAATGAAAAATGAAATTCGCTCTGAGTACAATTGCCACATTAATTTGGTTCATAGTTAGAGAGTAGGAAGATGTTCAGATTAGCTCTAAAAAACAATAAAGGTTGTACTTAAATCAACGATAAGAAATATGTCACATGGCTTAAAGAAAGTTGATGGTACATTAGACGGAATTTCTCCCCTAATTATTGGAGGTGCAGTTTTTAATACCCAATATAATGATAATCCACAATCATTACCAATTACCCGGATACTAGAAACCAGTTTTAAACTAGGTATAAATGCAATTGATACATCACCATATTATGGACCAAGTGAAGAATTGTTAGGTGCTGCGTTAAATCAATTGATAAATAATGGGAAGATTGAAAGAGGCAATTATTACATATGTACTAAAGTTGGTAGGATTCAATTAGATGATTTTGACTATTCACCTGAATGGGTTGAAAAATCAATCACTAGATCCTTAAGAAGACTTCAAACTTCATATTTAGATGTTGTGTATTTACACGATGTTGAATTTAAAACAATTGATGATTCAGTGGCAGCATTGAAAATGTTAATGCATTTAAAATCAAAAGGTTTAATCAAATACGTTGGTATTTCTGGATATCCAGTTGATTATATTTATAAACTTGCATTACTTGTAAAAGATGTTGAAGAAATTGGTGAATTAGACTTAATCATGAGTTATTCGAACATGTGTTTACAAAATACTACATTGGAGAATTATTACCAAGATTTCTTGAATAATACGGGTGTAAAGTTAGTTAATAATGCATCAATTTTATCAATGTCATTATTGAGATATCAAGAAACAAAATCATTCCATCCAGCAAGTGCAGAATTAAAAGCCAAATGTAATGAGTTAGCCAAGGTTTTAAAAGGTGATTATAATGAAGATTTGGCAGAATTAGCTACAAGATTTGCATTAAAAAAATGGTTAAACAGAAAAGGTAAGACTGTTTTAGGTGTCTCAACTATAGATGAATTAATGGCAGCTTGGGATCAATATCAATTAGTTAGTAATAATGTCAATGATGAAAATGATGAAAAATTATTCACGTTTAGTCAAAAATTCCTAGGTGATCATTTAAATGAAACTTGGGAAAGTGGTATAAAGCATTAAATAGATTGTGTAAGTAGTAAATAAAAACTTAATATATTATTATCAAATCATAAAAATTTATTAGTTATTCATTATATATCAAAAAAAAACCATTAAACATTCAAAAAAAGTCATATATATTTTTCATTCATAAACTTAAAGTTTGGAAGATAATTTACCATCCGTTAACTTAATTGCAGCAAAATCAATCACTTTGGTATTTCTTTCAACCACCCAAGTTTGAAATTTAACAATTGAACCAGACTTCCAGCCTAAAATTTTTAACGTCTCACCAGGATATACAATACTTGTGAATCTTGCCTTGATTTCATCAAACATACCATAATGATCCATTAATGCTTTTGCAGAAATACCATAGAAGCAAAGTCCATGTAAAATTGGTTGCTTAAAGTTTCCACCTTTTGCAAATTCTGGATCAACATGTAATGGATTAAAATCGCCATTTAATCTATACAATGCTGCTGAATCACGATCAGTTTTAAAGTTGAATTCAAAATCAGGTTTGCCTGAGACACTAAAATCTTTAAGGTAAAAATCACCTAAACCTTTTTTAGCATCATTGAAAATTTCATTTGATCCGGTTTTAGTTTCACAATCTCTTATAAAATAGGATCCAATGTTTGTAAATAATAAGTCACCTTCTGAATTGAATGTTTTATAACCTGATCTCATTAAAACATTCTTTTTGTTACCTTTACCTTTATTAATAACTTCTAGTGGAAAAGATTTTGTTGTTAAATCACCACTGGTTGGAATTGGAATTTTGTTAATTTTTAAATAATGTTCACCGTGCAATAACTTCATTGGATTATAATTTTTAAGTAGATTATCAAAATCTGAACCACCGAAGTCTTGACTCATAAATGGTATGACCCCAAAGGTTGGTACAACTTGGAAGTTGTTGGCAGACTCATAAACATACTTAAGTTCATTACTTTTTGCTCCAATTGATAAGTTATAAAGAATAACTTGGTGATGATCAAATGAATAAACCTCATCCTTTGAATCATTATTGTCATCATCAGTATCATCTCCTGCTTCTTCATCTTCTTCTTCGTCAGCATCATCAAAGTCCTTTAGGATTGCCATGGATGATTCTTCAGCAGATTTTAAAATTATACCATTTGTGAAATCAATAACCTCATTCCAATGTTCTTTAACAAATTCAGGTTTGATATGTTCATCATGACATATTGCACCCTTTGCTCTTTGCCATCTAGTATTACCAATCCAACCAGCGCCAACTTCATATAGTTCACCAGTGATACCACCAACTTCTTCAGAACATAATAAAACAACCAATGGTGAAACCTGTGAGGTTGAAAATTTATTCAATTCATTTTCTTTAAAGATTGTCTTTGTCATTGCAGTTTCAGCATGTGGGGCAATTGCATTACATTTGATGCCTATTTTTTTACCTTCTATTGCTAAAGTTCTTGTAAATGCCAAGATTCCGGCCTTTGCTGACGCATAATTTGCTTGGCCAAAATTACCATAAATACCTGAAGTTGATGTTGTATTGATAATAAAACCTGATTTTTTTGCAGAAAAAATTGGCCAAACTAACTTACATAATTTAAAAGTTGCTAAAACATGAATTTGAATAACTTGATCCCATTCTGTTTCAGTCATTTTGATAAATGACTTATCTCTTAATATACCTGCGTTGTTAATAAGTATATCAACAGTACCAAAATTATCCAATGCAGTCTTAATAATTTCTTCAGATTGTGAATAAACATCATGTTTAGAACCAATTGCTACACCACCGTTTTTCTTAATTTCTTCAACAACAGTAAATGGATCTCTAAAATCATTAACAACAACCTTTGCACCATATTTTGCAAAAAAATGAGCATGAGATTTACCTAATCCATTACCAGCACCTGTTATAATGACAACTTTATCCTTTAAAGATTTAATTTTAATGGAACCTTGATCATTCTTTGGTAATTTTGAAGTAATATCCCAAACTGTATTATAATCTTTCAACATAATTGGATATTCATAATTGTTATTAAAATTTGAAATTTGATCAAAATTCTTTAAAATTGCTTCAGGAGTAAAAGTATCAATAGAAGGATTTAAATATAAACCTTGAGATCTTTGCCATTTAATTTGAGCAAACAAACCAGCAGCAACTTCATAGATTGAACCAGTTGAAGGACATTGATCTGAGGTTAATAATAAAACCAAAGGAGAAATTTTTTCAGGAGATAATTTCTCTAAAATATCAGGTGGCAAAACAGTTTCAGTCATTCTTGATTTAGCCAATAAGGAAATAATATTAACTTTAATATTATACTTAAAACCTTCCTTTGCTAAAGTTTCACCGAAACCAACTAATGCTAATTTTGCACAAGAATAATTGGCTTGACCAAAGTTACCATATAAACCAGCAGGAGAGGCAGTCATTATAATCCTACCGTACTTTTTATTTTTGAAAATTTCCCAACATAATTTAGTCAATTTGAAAGCACCATTCAAATGGACATCCATAACATCATTAAATTTTTTCAAATCCATATTCTTAAAACTTGAATCTTTCAAAATACCTGCATTATTAATAAGGATATCAACAGTACCAAAATTATCCAAGGCTGTCTTCAAAATACCTTGAGGGTTAGTAACCAAATTATCATAATTGGCAACAGCAATACCACCATTCGATTTGATCTCTTCAACCACAACATCTGCAGCTTTAGTTGAACCACCGGAACCACCAAGAGTACCACCTAAATCATTAACAATGACTTTTGCTCCTCTTTGAGCAAATTGAAGTGCATAAACTTTACCAAGACCACCACCTGCACCCGTGATGATGACCACTTTATCCTTTAGGGAGATTGTATCAGACATTTTATTTTGTTAAACTAAGAAGAAAAACAAACAACAAATTAAGAATAAGGAAAGAAGGGGGACAGTCAAGAAGGCCCTTGGTATTTATATATTAGTAGAGTTTGTTTGTAAATGGAAAACCTCGGAGTAACAATGTGGGGTATGCGAGTCAATTACTCCGAAAAGAAAAGAAGGCTCAACTTCTATTTTCCCCCGTGGCCAGTCTCCCGTCGCAGGTCGGGTAAAAGACATCCAATGGATTCTCGCATCTCGGGTACTGGCGATCAGGGATAATACTACACTCGGCAATAGGCTACATGCGGAATCGGAAATTAGTCAGGAATTACGGGGGAACAATAATAATATTAGACTCTGGCACAAACGGTCCTGTTCCGGCAACTCCATTTTACGGGGAACGGTTACTAATTTAGAACTTTACCCAATGTGGGCCAAGTCTGAATACACGATATATAAATTAGAATCCTGAAATTGCCGTTTTTGTTTTTGACTATTAGTAATGCTTTCTTAAATGTCATCTTTAATTGGCACGAAATGACCGTATTCACGACTGTTATTACGCCTTCAGATATCCATGATTTTAGGTTCAAAAATCCTAATAAAATTTCCTCCAATATTCAATATCAAATACCACCAACGAATTATTTAACAATATTTCAAATTCAAACATATCTTGCAGATTTGGCGAATGTACCAGATGACTCCTATTTTAATTCAGTTTTATCCTTCTCAGTTTCAAATAATTCATTTAGAAGTTATCACAACTCAAAATTGTTAAAACAACATGTTGATATACTCTGGGAGAATATTAAATTAAATAAAATCGATTTGAATTTTTCACAATTTAAAATGAATGATGAAGTTTTGCAAAGAATTTTATGTGTGATAAATCATATTCAAAAACATTCCAATTATGGTGTTTTCCTAAGTCTAACGATTCCTATTAATAAAGATTTCAAAATTGACGATGAATATATATTGCTAATTTCCAAATTTCACAATGATTTTGTAAATTTCAATATGATTAATATTTTTATTCTGAAAAATTTTAAGAGGAAACATTTGTCATGGTTTGAAATAACGAAGCTAATTTATAAGAATGTAGTATCACAACTAAAACAATACGATTCAAAAAATGAATTATTTATTGGTTCAATTGAAAAATATATTGGATTTGTGTTTGATTCTGATATAATATTCAATGATGAAATTAAACAGAATCATTTAATGCAATCTTTAAATTTACAAAAGAATTTAACAGAATCTGAAGTTTTAGACATTTGGGGTTGGTGTAATAGACTGAAAATTGGACAATTACAACTACATTCCTATTTATCCAATTCGAAAAAAATATTTAAACTTATTCAGAAACATTCACATATGTTTGGTAATAAACAATCGTTATTATCTCCACGAGATATGTTATTCCAATTAGCGGATGAAGTTGGTTTAGGTAGTATAACAGCACCACCAATACCTTTATCATCATCATTTTTATTATTATCGCCTCCACCATTATCAACATCAACATCATCTTCATCTTCATCTTCATCATCATTATCAACACCATGTAATAAAAACAATACGTTCTCAATAAAAGAACTACCAAGTTACGAAACTGTAATATTAGACAAGATTATGGAATACGAAAGAGAAATGAATGAATTAGTTAAGTTACCAAGTTATAGAACAATGATTTAACACGAAAATAGTTTGCATGTATACACAAAAATTTATATACCCCTTTACTCTCTTATTGCTTTTTTTCTCCCCGTTCAATCAACTTTTTATGTAGTCATTACTTATAAATTCGTACCTTTTAATTTGGTCTTTCGAAAACTTCTTAAAAATACTGTTGTCGTTTGGATAACTATATGCACACCACATATAATTATTACATAATGTAGTTTGTTCAAATCTAGGCATATTTAAATTCACTTCATTAGTTATTGGAGCTGGAATAATAAAGCCGTCGAAAAATATTGGTTCATTGTACCAGCTTTGTAATTTTCCAGGAGTGTTAAATGAAACACCAATATTTGAACTTTTCAAACTTTCAAAATCTTGAATTATATTTATATCTTTTGGACAGTTTAAAATACCTGAATTAATCCACATTAATTCATTAGAATCACTTAGTATATGGCTTGGATGAATGGAGCAAATTTTGTAACCAGTGCCATTATCCACTTCAATGATATTACCGACAGATGCCGTCCAGTAATCATCAAATTGGAAATCACTGAATCCTGAAAGTATCATGCTCAACCAAAAATGTTCCTTTTCACCCCAGCTGGCGATTATTGTTGATTGGATAAATGGGAGTTGTAATGACAAAATAACAGAATTCCAGTATTTTATACGATCTATAACAACGACGCCGGATTCCATATAATGGAAATACTTATTTTTAAAATAATCCAATTCCCAAAGTTTTTCATCAATTGAATTTATGCCTAGTAATAATTCATCAACTTTATTTGGTGTTGTTAATTTTAAAAAATTGATATATTCTTGAGACATGTGCATATCTAGGTTTCTGTCTTTGAAAAAATAAGTACCTGAATCAATAAAGTTTTCAGAATTTAATAATTTCTCTAAGTTATTAAATAATATAACATCATTATCTAAAACAATTACAGTTTGAAAAGTGTTAAACGCATAAGCGAGTAGTTTGTTAAAATAAGACTTGAATTCATGTTTGTATTGTATATTTAAACATGATGAGATATTAATAAACCAGATATCTTGTAATTTACCATACGTAGATTCATCCCTTGCAATTTTAGTTAATTTTAGTTTACTAGAGTTAGATAAATCATCACGGTAAATTAATTGGATAGCTAGCTGATTATCCAATAATTTCAAGTTTTTCAATAATTTCAATGAATCATCAATAAACTCATCGGATATGGAAATGACAATACCTGTATCTTTGATATGTAATTTATAAAAGTTCCAAAATGGAATTGAATTAGGTGCGTAAATGGATTCAATATTGTTGGAATTATCATAATTTATTGAATCAATTGGTATGGAAGACATTGTAGTTTTGTGTATATCAATTGGATTATTGAATATTTTACCCGTCCAATGTTGAAATATTGGTAATTTGAAACTTAAATATGGATAGAATTTAGAATCGAGATTGAAATCAGTTAATTTATTTAATTGTTCATATGAATTTTTATTTTTGGATCCGTTCATATAACAATTGTTGTAGATATTTAGATTAATCAAATCTTGTGATTTTTCAACATTATCATGTTTGAATTCCGGACCTACTTTGGGGGAAATTTTCCAATTTGGTTTGTTCTCAAACAATTTCATGAAATATTTCAGGCATTTTTCATCAGGTGATAATTTTATAAATTTTTCAATATTTAGATCTTTGTAAATTGGTCTATATGTTAATTCTGGAACAGCAACAAGCGAAATTGATTCAGTTAGTAAAGATGGCGATGATGATGATGATGATGATGATGATGATTGTGATTTATTTGACACTTGTACAAATATGAATATTAGAAAAGTAGATAATATAACATATCTTAGGAATCTTTTAATATATTTTGAATTTAGAATCATTGATCAATAAAAAAGTAAAAAAAATCCAAGTTTAAGATACCTTATACTATTTGAATAAATTTGTGAAACTAGAGAATTAATTAGAGAAAATGCAAAAAATCGATCCAAATCGCGTATTTGGCAATTACCCGATTGAGAACATTATGAATTGTTTTTATTAACGATTATGATTAGTATTATGGTTTATATTTAGAAAGTACACATAGTAGTAAAAATCTATTAGAGCAAAGAGTAACGAGAGTGAATTTAAAGAATGACACATTTGGTTTTCTTCTTAATCTTCATACTAGACAGTGAGTTTCGTTTTGATTTTGATTTTGTATTTGTCCTTGTATCAGTAGTTGCATCTGTATGTTTAGAATTTTGATTTGTGTAATTATTAGGATTGTTTAGTTTTTGTTTTTGCATCATTTCATGATGCTGTTTTAGCATGGCTTTGTTATAAGCAGTATTAAAGACACAATTGAAAAGTTCATTAACATTTTCCATCTTAATACTTGAACAAGCCATATGAGTGACGGCTCCTATACTATCGGCAATATTATATGCATAATTTAAATCAATTTTTATATCCATATCAGACTTCAAACCAACCAAGATGATGGAAGCTTCCGGTGCATAAGTCATCACTTCAGGTGCCCAAACCTCATGAATATTAGGTAAAGATTCAGGTGCATCATTTGAATAGGCAACAATGACGACATCGGCATCCTGATAACTCAAACGACGTAATCTTTCGTATTCTTCTTGACCTGCAGTATCCCATAAATCAACGGATATGGTATCACCAGAAGTGAGGTTTTTCACAAAGGTTCTATGGTTTTCAAAGATGGTTGGTTCATAGGCCATTGGGAACGAGCCTCTTATATATGAGGAAAAAAGAGAGGTCTTACCACAACCAGAATCACCAACAATGACGACTTTGAATTGGAGAGATGGGGAGACATGTTCGTTGGCGTCGAGCACATCGTAAGACGCACCTGTGGCTATGGAATGGATGTAGTAGAGGTCCATTGCTGGGGGGGGTGTGTACGGGGGGAGGAACAGGATGCAGTTTCAACCAGCCAGAGCAAACCACCAGAAACCCAAAACCGTAAACATCTGAAAAAAGCCAGAAACGGCCAAAACAAAAAACAAACACTCGCGCCCCGCCTGCTCCAACTCCTAACACTGCTCTCTCTGCTAACAAACACCTCACACTGTAACCACATACTAACACTCTTTGTGCTGCTTGTCTGCCGTCTCTCTTTATTTCTACTGCACTTTCACCACCCGCACTCTCGGTATGTATCCACAGGTCGCCACCACCCACCCTTTCTGGACATCACAGCACACACAACACGCCCACACACCCTGCACACCTTGCCCTATGCCCGACATCGTCACACTGCTCTCAATGCTCATCCATTTTGCCACCGGGGCGTATCGTCTCTGTTGAACGAATGGGTCCACGATGGCAATTGTTGGCGTTCGTCACATATCTCCCCATTGTTGAAACGCATTGCGGCACCACAATCTACAATTGGACAGACAACAACCTTACATAACCAGTGGTGATTGATCCAATCCCAATGCCGGCTCTCTTTTTCTGTGTCTAGGATTTGTTGTTTTTGCTTCTGTTGCAATTCCACTTTCCCGTCCACTTTCAATTTCAATTTCCCTTTTTGACGAAGAGTCCAGCCCTTTTCCTGGAGATTTTCTCATTTTTTTTCATTTTCCGCTTTTCGCGCGTTTCTTTGTTTACGTCTCGTACACTCCGCGTTATTGTTGTTGTTGTTGTTGTTGTTGTTGTTGTTACTGATATCTTATACTGAAATACTAACGTAATTATCAAAGTAATTTAAAACTTTTTTTTAATTCCCACAGTACACAATGCCTCCAAAGAAAACCTCCACCAGACAAAAGAAAGATCCAAATGCTCCAAAGCGTGCTTTATCAGCTTACATGTTCTTCGCAAACGCTGAAAGAGATGATGTTAGAGCTAACAATCCTGGTATTAGTTTTGGTCAAATTGGTAAATTATTAGGTGAAAAGTGGAAGTCAATGGACGCTGAAGAAAGAGCTCCTCATGAAGCTAAGGCTGAAGCTGATAAGAAAAGATACGAACTTGAAAAGGCTGAATATTTGAAAAAGAAAGAAACCGAATATTTAGAAAAGGAAGAAGATGAAGAATAATTTAATCTTCTATCCACCCATCATCTATTCATTAGCTTTCTCTATAACTATATTATCTATATATTATATTATATAATCTTATTGTAAATTTTTTTATGTATTATTTCAATTTAATTTCTTTCCAACTATTTGTGAACTAAAACGGCAACACTTTCAACATGATGTGTTTGTGGGAAAAAATCAAATCCTCTAATACTTTCAATTTTATATTTATTACCATTAACAGTTTCATTAAGGAAATACTTAACATCTCTTGCTTGTGAATGAACATTACATGAAACGTAGACAATTCTATTAGGTTCAAATTCACTTAATTGTTTCAAGAAAATATCATCACAACCTTTACGTGGTGGATCTAAAATAACACCAGTCGTCTCCTTTGGAAAATTAATATGTTCAAATAATTTCTCCGCTTTACCATGAATAAAATCACAATGTTCTTGACTAATATTGTTTAATTCAGCATTCTTTTTAGCAAATTCAACTGCCCTTTCACTAATTTCAACACCTAAAACTTTCTTAATCTTACTCTCTTCATTGGATGCAATAGCAACACTAAATAATCCTGATCCACAATACGCGTCAACTAAATATTCCATTTGTTCATTCTCTTCATTACCATCTAAATTATCTTTAACATATTTAATAACTTTTGGTAAAATTGAATTATTATTTTGGAAAAATTCATTCGCAATAAAATCAAATCTTAAAACTTTACCAAATCCAGTATCAACTAAATCACTAACAATCTTTTGATTGTCTGTAACACATGTCTTAATAACATCCCTATTATCAACTTTAGCTTCAATCTGTGTGATTTCATCATTAGATGTAATATCCCTAGATCCAATGATTGATTCTTCATTAAAATCTTTATCGCTCTTGATTATATTATTCTCTCTTAATAAAACTGTAACACCCTTTTTACTTCTAATATCTTCTTTCCATTCTTTATTCAATCTTTTACGTTCATTAACAAATCCAAGTCTAACAATATCGGTACCAATAATACAGTCTTCAATATCCAAAACATCTCCAAAATATGGTCTTATGGATCTATTTCTCATACCAATTTTCATATCTTCTGGATGTTGTAATTTTAATTCTTTATTATCGAATTCAATTCCTTCATTAAACTCCTTTTCACCTTCCATATTATTTAGTTTTAACCATGCACCCTTACCTCTCCAGCCAAATCCTAATCTTGGCACGTTTAATCCCTTGGTACCACTTCTTGGTATATCATAATGTGGGGTTAATTTCGTACGATATCCATATTTTAATGGACTAGGTATAGTATTTAAAACTTTACCTTCCCAATCAACTTCATCCTTGCAAAAATGTTTATACGCATTTTCAACAACTTCTTTCTTAATTAATAATTGATTCTCATATGATAATGATTGATATTGACATCCACTACAAATACCAAAATATGCACATGGATTTTCCTTTGGTTTAATTATACCTTCATCATTAACATTCACTGTTTCATTATTTAAAACTTCATTTCTTAATGGTGACAATTTAGTAAATCCAATAATTTCGGAATCAACATAATGTGAATTAGTATGGTAAACTTTTAAATTAACAAAATCTCCAGGGAATGCAAATGGAACCGTTGCAATTTGAACTTTTGGTAATGTTTCTTTATTAACTTGTCTTCTATATGGTTCTTCACTCTGCTTTTTACGTTGTCTTTTATTAGTACCTTCAATTTTAATATCATCTGAAGATTCTTTTTCATCCTTGCCACAACCATCAACCTTCTTTTCTGCTTCTAGAGCTTCTAATTCCGCAAATTGTTTCTTTTCTCTGTCATTTGCAAGTTCTTGACATTTTAAAATGGTTTCATAACTTGGTGCTTTAATAATCGCTAATCCATCACCTTTTGCTGACATACTTAAAACTTCAACATTTTTCAATTCTCTCCAATTGAATGCGTCCAAAACTCCTGAATCATTAATAATATCACGTACAGGATTCATAACATCATTAATAGTTAATGGTTCAATTGAATTTGGATCTTCAATTTCTAAAATTTGACAAACTTTTAAATGATATTTTAACAACATATTTGGAATTTCAAATTCTGTTAAAACTCCCAATGGACTCGTTGAATCAAAATTGGTTCTTGGTGGTTTACGATGTGATGCACGTTTACGTTTAACTGCATTGCTTTTCGGATTGAAAACTTTACGTTGGGTTTCTGATGCTTTTTCAATAACTGGATCAAGTCTAACTTCTTCTTGTTTTGGTATATTTAAATTGAGTTCATCTTTGATTGACATGATTGATTGTTTCCTAACTTGAATTATCTTAATACAGTTTCTCTTGATAATTCTCTTGGATAAAAAATACATCAATTTTTTTCCCTCTATAAAGCCGAAAAGATTGATAATAATGAAAACTAAACCATGTATTTTTGAAAAATTATTTTTTTTTTGAAAATTTTCAATTATTTTTTTTTTTGCTTTTTCAACAAGTTAGAAATTTAAAATTTGTAATTTTGGACAATCAGAATCAAATTCCATTTCTTTATTTGAATTTCTAATTGTTTCTCATGTTCATTGTAATTTTAACGTGTCGCTGTAATTATATGATCTATGCATTTAATATTAGATCTATACACGAAATATTTAGAAAAATAGGGGGAAAAGAATACTATTACCATTATTTAATAATAATCGCAATAAAAAAGATAAGAAGGAAAAAATAAAATAAAAAAAAACAATAAAAACCAAAAAGATAAGATAAATTATTAATTAACCTAGAAAATAAATCATCTCTATATTTACAAGATACAATATAAAACTGAATGATAAATTTCATAACTTAATGAAAAATGAAACAAAAAAAGAAACTAACCAAAAAGTTGAAGTATGAATTGAAAAAATAATGCATAAAAGCAGTAAAGCAAAAAAAATATTTAAATTAAAACTAGTCTTATTTAAATTTAATTTGCATACCATTTACCATTATCGCCTTCGTTACCATTTGTTCCAGTTTGATATTGATTGTTTTGGTAGTAGTTATTGTAGTTCATATTTGCACCACCCATACCATTCATACCATTCATACCATTCATGCCAGCCATTGGATTTGCACCTGTTGCACCGGAAGTTGCACCTGTTGCTGCACCTGATGATGCGCCTGATGATGCACCGGTGAAACCACCAAAGCCGTTACTCGCACCAATTGAATTACCGAATAAATTGAATTGACCTGCATTATATTGACCATATTGACCATAACCACCATATTGACCGTATGCATTAGCTTGTGCATATTGGTTGTATGGCATTTGTTGTTGGTTTGGTGCTTGGTTTGAAGCTGCTTGTTGAGCAGCAACTTGGTTAGATGGGCTTTGTTGATTGGATTCCTTTTCATTGGTGGTTGCAGCAGCTGCGTTTGAGGTAGAACCATTTGGTGCATTTTGTGGGGTTTGACCTGCTTGTTGTTGTTGGTAGTTGTTTTGACCATATTGGCCATATTGACCGTACAGTTTTTCTTGTTGGAAAGAGTTGCCACCAAACGCTTGTGCTTGTTGTTGTTGTTGTTGTTGTTGTGGTTGTGGTAATTGAATTTGTTGTGGGTTTGATGGATATCCAATATAACCGTTTTGTGGTTGTTGGAACATGTAATAATAATATGGCGGGTAAACTGGTGCACCCATCATTGGTGACATATTATTCATTGCATTTGCTGGGTTAACCATATTAGTTAAAATTGAATTGTTTGCTGGTGAAGAAACTTGATCAGTTCCAACAGGACTAACACCAAATTGAGTTTGACCATTCATTGGGTCCATAAATTGTTGACCATACATGTATGGATTTTGGGATTGTAATGAATTTGGATCATATTGATTTTGGGTGTTTCTTAAGTAATTATTAATATCTGAACCATAGTTACCGTTGTTGACATTTTGGTTATCGTAGTATTTGTTGTTCTTTCTGTAATTATTATTACGAGTTTGTTGTTGTTGTTGTGGTTGTTGTTGTTGAACTTGTTTGTCTTCTTCGACTGGTTTAGTTTCTTCAACTGGTTTAGATTCTTCCTTTAATGATAAGCTGTTTATTTCTGATTGAACATTTTCAATTTCAATTTGTGCTGGAGCTTCCACTGGTTCTTCAACTGCAGTTTCTGCAACCGGTTCTTCTGCTACTGCCGCAGCTTCTTCCTGTGTTTTTTCTTCTGCAACTTCATTTTCTATTTCTTCAACTTCTTCAATTATTTCTTCAACAATTTCTTCTGCAGTTTCAATGATTTCTTCGATTATTTCTTCAGCAATTTCTTCTACCTTTTCTTCAAGTGATTCATCAATTTCTTCTTTTTCTTCTTTAACAGGTTTAACAATTTTCTTTGGTTTTAAAGCAGCTGCCCATGACATTGGTGCTGAGCTTGTTGGAAGTGATGTTTGTTCTGATTCATTAGTTGGTTTAGTATCGAGTTCAATATGTTTATCCTCCTTTCTAGATTCTATTGGAGTTGGCTCAGCAGTTTCAAATTCTTCGGTGATTTCAACAGCCTCAACATTGTCACCTATCGGTTGTTCCTTATGTTCAGGTTTTAAAGCATTAGCCCATGACGAACCTTGAGATGGTAGACTTCCAGAAGTTGCATGTGATGCTCTTTTAGTATTGTGATTAGTGGAAGAAAATTGATGTGGTTTTTGCTTTGGTCTAGATTGTTTATTTGCTGTGGTATTATTTTGATATTTTCTATTTTGTTGATTAAACGTTGTTCCAGAACTATAATGGTTAGTTGATGATGAAGATGAATCATCCCAATGTGATTGACGATTAGATGTTGAAGAAACAGAAGCTGAATTAGTTTGTGTACTTGATTGTTCTTCGAGTTGTTGTTGATCTTGTAATTTCTTCTTCTCTTCCTTTTTATTGCTAACTTGATCCCACTTTTGAATTTTTCCAGAGAAAATTCCTTCTAAGATATCTTGTACTTCGAGATTTGCAATTTCATCTTTAATAGCCATAAAATCATTATAAGTCCAATCAGGGAAAATATCAGTCAAAGTTGTAATTTTTTGCTTTAAATCGTTATTATTTGAAGAGGATGAAACTTTTTTAGAATTATTTCTAAATTTTGAATTTGAATTCTTTTTTGAATGATGTTCTACTTGTTCAGACATGGTTTGTGTATATATTTATAATAAGAGTAAGAATAGTGCAATAAATTAATTAATTAATCAATCAATATTTATAATAAAAATTTTGTAATAACGGTTATAATAATGATAATAATAATAGTAATAAAATAATTAACCAAACTTTATAGAAGTATGTGATGTATCGTGATAATTAAATTAATTAATTAGTTTTAAAAGAGAGTCAGAAGACAAATAAAAAAAAGTCGAAAGTCCAAATTACAACTCCATAAAAGAGATGGTCACTTTCCAATACATTTTCGTCGAGAATTCTGGAAAGCGAATGGTGGCAAATTTTTGTTAGGGGACTCCAATAGAAAAAAAAAATAAAAATGCGAAATTCAAATTTCTACTTCAATATCTCCAAAAAAAAAAAAACGAAGAGTTCTTTTTATTGGGCGGTGCACGGGTGAACAATGGTGTTGTTAAGAAAGTGCCCTGCGTCGATCGACTGCAGCATGAAAATTGCAGTTCACCATAGTATAAAGAAACCACAGCTAACAATTCACACAATCAATTGATAATATATTATTATACATATTCAGTCCACGGTAGCAGAAAGAAAGAGAAAAATAAAAATAAAGAGAAAAAAGGGGAGGTGAACTTCAGATTCTGATAGTTTATCCGAAATTGAGAACAAAAAAGATCATCTTCTTATTAACAGCTTATCAGGTTTCACAATTACTAAGAAGAACATAGTATAACAAAAACTAAAGGCTGCCTAGAAGATGAAATCATACTTCTAATTGTAGTGGAGTTACAAGAATTCAAGGGTGCAAACTTACTTCTGATACTTCTCCCTTGGTTAAACACGGTTTCTTTTTTAAAGGTTCGCGTTTTACGTCTCAAAATCTTAGCATTTACCAGGTGAAACTTTACCGAAAAATGCTCGGTATGACCTCACTATTGTCCTCAAAAGCGGAAAATTCTTAGCAAATAAAAATGAGAAATTTGAGGATGTTACCAACATTGTTGTTGACCAATGGGTAATTTTAGAATCGATTAAACCACTGATTGGGTTGTTTAATTTGGATAAAACCAACCCAATTGATAATGAAGGTAAATATGCTATTGTCGACATTGGAATTCCAAATATCCGAAGTGTACCATACGAAAAGCAACGTGGCGAAATGCGAGGGCAAGCTAAAGTCAAACGCAGCTATCTATGTCAGGTACTTAGCTCAGAAGTCAAAATTCGGCATTCGGTAGCAAGTAGTTATTATCCCGATATTTGTGACGACAATTGAACCATAGGATCAAAATAGATGAATAATGGAATATTTGGTTTTAGTTAGATGAATTACATCATGACCGTGTAACCACAAAATCGAGTAAAACAACCCTTTCGGAACATATAGGTACGTAATTCATAAAGGACTTTTTGAACAAGTTTCAGGGAATCCGGATTAATTAAAGTTTGTAACTGCATTGATGATACGACAGTAGGTACGAAGAAACACGTGATTCAGGAGTGCAGGAGGATTCATGGTTCATAAATCGTTCTTAACAAAATATACTAATTTACCATAAGTAACAAGTTGAAAAACTATAAATAGACAAGCTATATAAAATATAAATAATCAGAAAAATTCAAAGAATATTATTCTACTGAATTTAGTTTAATGAACCTTCAGTGTGGAAAACTTCTAAAGCTTCAGTAACTCTCTTTGACATAGTCTTTTCACCTTCTCTAACCCAGACTCTTGGATCAAAGTATTTTTTGTTTGGCTTGTCATCACCATCTGGATTACCAACCATAGAAGAAATGTAATCCTTTTTGTTTAGAACGTAATCTCTAATACCGACTAAGTAAGCGTATTGGGTATCAGTATCAATATTAACCTTAACAACACCATTCTTAATACCTTCATCGAATTCAGCTTGAGTTGAACCAGAACCACCGTGGAAAACTAAGTATAATGGGTGTGCCTTATCAGTCTTTAATTGTTCCTTTGCATATAATTGGTGCTTACCTAATAATTCAGGTTGTAAAACAACGTTACCTGGCTTGTAGACACCATGGACGTTACCGAATGCAGCAGCAATGGAGAAGTTTGGAGAAATTGGAGATAATGCTTCATAAACACTGAAAACAGTTTCGGATGTAGTATATAATAAATCCTTGTGAACGTTTTCGTTGTTGACACCATCTTCTTCACCACCAGTGATACCAATTTCCATTTCTAACCATTGGTTCATTTTAGACATTCTTTCGAAATATTTGACACAGGTTGAAATGTTTTCATCATCATTTTCTTCGGATAAATCTAACATATGGGATGAGAATAATGGTTCACCAGTCTTTGCAAAGTATGCTTCATCAGCTTCTAACATACCATCAAACCATGGTAATAATTTCTTTGCACAATGGTCAGAATGTAAAATAACTGGGATACCGTATGTTGGAGCAATGGATCTGATGTAGTGACCAGCTGCAATTGCACCTTGGATAGAAGCATATTGACCTTCGTTAGAGACACCCTTACCTGCAAAATAAGCAGCACCACCATTGGAAGTTTGTAAGATGATTGGAGAGTTTGCATTTCTTGCAGCTTCTAAAGCAGCAACAACGGTAGATGAAGAAGTGACGTTAATTGCTGGAATTGCGAAACCTTTTTGATGTGCGTAATCGAATAAGTTCTTGACATCATCACCGACGATGACACCGGCTTTTCTAGTAAGGAAATCTAAAGGCATTGTGTATAGTTTGATCAATTGATTGAATGAAGAAAAAAAGGATAAAGAAGGGGAATAAACAATACAACAAGCAACACTCCAACTCTTATACAGCACGCCATCCACGAGCAGACATTGGCCTTATAAAGAGGCCCTCCCATTTTGGAAAGCACCTGATGGGGCCGGGCCGCGTCTGCGAAGTCGGTCGCACCTTCTCCGGGGTCATCAGTTTTGTGGTTTTGGGAGATTTACTTGTCTTTTTCATCCAGGCGTCGGCCGTCGCCTGGTGTTCCCCACTTGTTTGGACACTGTTTTCTTCAACAGATTCATTCAGTCATCATGTCGTCACAGGCGGCCATTCTCTCCAAGTTCGACAATAACATCCAGCTCATCCTCACCAAATTCAATGAAGTGCAGCATCTGTTGATTTTGCAAGACAAAGATACCGAAGTCCAAGCAAGTGAAGCCGTGCAAATAGAATCCAATGCGTCGATTATAATCAGATTAGTTGAGGAATTACTTTCGTTAACTAAAAATTTAAAGGAAAAATGGATCCTTGGACAAATACACAAAACTTCCGATGATATTCTAAAGGATAATAACTATCAACTTTATGAAAATTTGAATAATATATTAGATCGGATTACCAACTGATTGACTAACATATCCCCTTTGGGCACATATATTTCCATTTTTGTAACCTGTTTTTTTTATATTTTTTGTTTTTTGTTTTTTAATATCTTTAAACTTCTATGGCGCTCCCTTTATAAATAAAATTAATTTAAGCTTATTTTTAAAATTTCATAACATTAACTGACTGCATAAAAAACTATAGAATAACAGACAAACATAAATAAAAGTAATTTTTCATTTCATTTCATTACCTAATATGAAGTATCAACAACATATCTACCTAAGATCTTACCTTGTTCCATTAATTCGTAAATCTTTGGTAATTCAGATAAACCAACAACTTTGATTGGAGATTTAACTAAACCCCTTGTGAAGAAGTCTAAAGCTTCAGCGGTATCTTCTCTGTTACCAACATAAGAACCTCTGATTTGAATGGACTTAATAACGTGGTCGAAAACAGAAGATTCACAAACTGCATTTGCTGGTAAACCGACAAGAACAACCTTACCTAAAGTTCTAACGTATTGACAAGATTGAGAAATTGCAGCTGGAGAAACTGAAACATTGATAACACCATGTGGACCACCGTTGGTTGCAGCTTGAATATCCTTAACCAAATCCTTAGATTTGGTGAAATCAATGAAAGCTTCAGCACCTAAAGATTTAACAAATTCACCTTTATCTGCACCACCGTCAATACCCAAGACTCTTAAACCCATTGCCTTTGCGTATTGAACAGCTAATGAACCTAATCCACCACCTGCACCAGAAATAGCAACCCATTGGCCTGGTCTTAATTCTGCAGTCTTTAATGCCTTATAAACGGTAATACCTGCACATAAAATTGGTGCAACATTAGCTAAGTCAGTACCTTGAGGAATTTGAGCAGCTTGAATTGCATCAGCGGTAGCATATTGTTGGAAAGAACCATCGTGAGTATAACCAGATAAGTCAGCTTGTGGACAGTTTGGTTCAGCACCTTGTTGACAGAATTCACAACCCATACAAGAACCGTTTAACCACTTAATACCTGCATAATCACCAATTTCAAAGTTTGTAACATTAGCACCCTTTGCAACAACAACTCCGGCACCTTCGTGACCACCGACTAATGGTAATTTAGTTGCTAAAGGCCAGTCACCCTTCCAAGCGTGTAAATCGGTGTGACAGACACCGGAATACTTAACATTGATTAAAATTTCATTTGGTTTTGGTTCTGGGACTGGAATATCCTTGTATTGTAATTCACCACC
Source organism: Pichia phayaonensis (assembly GCA_030558305.1). Lineage (NCBI taxonomy): Eukaryota > Fungi > Ascomycota > Pichiomycetes > Pichiales > Pichiaceae > Pichia > Pichia phayaonensis. Next base: position 64,529 of record JAJMSE010000059.1, read on the forward strand.
GTTTTCGTAGAAAATGACCGCCTTTTGGGTCTTTGGGATTGATGGAGCAGTAGTTGCAAGAGATCTTGCAGAGAAACGAAGAACTGGAGACTTGAAAGTTTGTCTCAATTGAGAAGTAATTGATTGGGAGAGCATTGATTGATTGAGTTTGGTTGTTTTGAGTGATAAAAGAAGGGGATAATAAGAGGTATGATGGCAATTAGTAAAAGCAGGAACAGTAGGTATTTATATAGATTTCAGATAGCTTTATACATAAAAGTGGGGACGGTGACGACGACCAATCGGGAAATGGGGGGAAACGGGGATGAACGGGGGATGAAAGGATTTCCCAAGTGGGGTTGCCCGCTATGGACCGTGATCGTCAGCAGTCTGGGGTGCAATTGTGTGGCAAACGGCGCAAATGACGAGAAATGTGCACTTTGTTAGGTTTGTTATGGGGTGAAATGGGCGGTGTCCGAAGTGGGGGTGTATAGCACAATGTGGGGCTTTCTACAGTCTACCATGAACGGAGGGGGGGATATCGCGTAGCATGTGTTTTTCTTTGGGGAAGGAGGCCGTGTTCCTAGAAGATGTAGCAATTCCTGCGTAGTTTGTGGTTGGTGTTGTAGCCTGAATAGGCAACAACGTGGGTGCTAGTGGAGACGGATTTGTCTCTGTCGGATAGGTGTATCTCTGACTGGGGAACGTCACGACTTCTGCAATTGGCGCTTTTCCATTTTTATCTTCTGAGGAAAAAAAGGGCCGAACGCCTCTACAGATGTCTCGATTTTTCACCATGATTGAGTTATCCAACAGTGGATCTCCACTGATATTGTACGTATTCTCTACAGACTACACATCTGCGCCATGTCCAAACCAGCACTCAAAATTGGGTTGGAAATCCACACCCAACTGCATACGGTTGCCAAACTGTTCTCGCAGTCCACAAATGCAACTTCCAATTTAGCCCTAACGCCTAACACAACAACTTCCTTTTTTGATGTTTCACTCCCAGGTACACAACCTAAACTAAATCATCAAATATTATTAAATGCGCTTAAATTGGCAATTTCTTTAAACTGTAAAATATCACCTGTTTCGTCGTTTGATAGGAAACACTACTTTTATGGTGATCAGCCCCTAGGTTATCAAATAACCCAACACTTTAATCCAATTGCGCAAAATGGACATTTGATGTTATGGAAGAGACATAACCCGAAATTATCTCAAGATGTTAAGATTGCCATCCAACAATTACAAATCGAACAAGATACGGGTAGATCCATTTATCATTCAATTAATAGTTCGGATTCAAACATAGATTTTAACAGATCAAATATTCCATTAATTGAAATGGTTACATTACCTGATTTTTCATCAATTGATCAAGTTAGAGCTTTTGTACAAAATTATATTAAATTGGTTCAAGATTTAGATATTTCCACCGGTGATTTGGAATCTGGTTCAATTAGAGTTGATGTTAATATAAATTTAGTTGGTCATCAAAGAGTGGAAATTAAAAATTTACCAACCATTTCTGCCATTCTAAATGCAATTAGATATGAAGAAAAGCGACAATTACAAAATTTACAAAACAACAATCTACCTTCCGAGATTGAAACTAGAGGTTGGGATGGTAAGAAAACCTACCATCTTAGATCAAAGGACTCTAACATTGATTATAGATATACACCTGATATGGAATTGCCTAAAATTAAATTGAATTTATCAGATTTACTTACTAAAATAAAATCAAATTTACCAATGTCAGTTGATGATAAATTGGATCTCTATCTAACTAAATATAATTTAAATTTAAGAGATGCAAAAATTTTAGTTAATAATAAACTAATTGAATCATATTTCTTAAAATGTTGGAATTTATCAAACGAACAACTTCAAGTGCAATCGAAAATTATCAATTGGTTAGTTAATGATTTATTAGGATTTTTAAACAAATCTGAAATCCAATTTGATGAAAATATTTTAATACCTGAGTGTTTCCTTGATTTGATTAAATCTGTTGAAGATGGTTTAATATCTAAACCAAATGGTAAATTGTTATTATTACATTTAGTCAATAACAAGCCTGACCAGGTAAAATCAATGAAGAACTTAGCAAGTGAATTTGATATGATTATATCAGAAAATGAAACAGATAATAATCAAATTGATGAGTTGATAACTAATGTCATAAATTCTAATGAGAAAGTTGTAAATGAAATTAAAAAAGGTAAAGTAAAGAAAATTAATTTCTTAATTGGCTTACTAATGAAGGAAACAAGAGGTAATATACAACCAAAAATATTCGAAGATAAAATAAAAAGATATCTTAACTTGTAAAATAGAAAGAAAGATACGTACATACATATTCATATATATAGTCACCCTTATAGAATTAAAAATTATAAACGTGTAATAATAATAGTAATAGTAATAATATAAATAATAATAGAGTAATTCCATTCCATTTCTCAAATGCCCTTAAAAAATAATTAAAAATCAAACAAATAACCAATTCAAACCAAATAAAACCAAATCGAGCTAAATTAATTAATTAATTAATTAACTAATTAATTTCATCAAATTCACCAAATGTGTTTTCACCGCTATAGACGATATAAAGAAATCCATCATCATCTTTATATTGATCATAAATAGTACTCATTAAAGCGGCTGTTGGAGGCAAAATGTCCTTAACAAATATAAAAATTGCCTTTTCGGAAGGTAAATGAATTCTTCTACGAATAACATAAACAAATTGACCAACTGTTAAATCGGATGGCACAAGGTATTTACGCTTATCAATATTTGGAATATCACTATCTTCAACTCTTTCACAGATAACTGGAATTCTATCTTGGAACTTGGATCTAATTCTCATTGATTCTTCCTTCCTCTTTTCTAAATTAAACAAAAAAGGAGTAGTCACATAATACATGTGATATGTGTAATGGTTATGAATGTTAGTAGTTAAAAAATGATTTAATTGACCAAAAAAAACAAAAAGTAAATACAGATTACATACCAAATGAGTGATCTTCTTTGAATTGTGACTTCATGGTGTGTGTTGCAGTGTTTTTGTGTGTTTTATGCACTTGGCGAAGAAGAACAGGCCCTATTGTTATGGCTCAGATAAGAATTCCGAAGTTGAAAGGCAAATTAATTGAGAGCGAGAAATTAAGCACATTTTTTTGTTTTATTTTATTTTATTTTATTTTATTTTATTTTATTTTATTTTATTTTATTTTATTTTATTTTATTTTATTTTATTTTATTTTATTTTATTTTATTTTATTTTATTTTATT